>UXGD01001093.1:0-39945 GCA_900474315.1 Torymus auratus | reverse complement strand
CAAATGCACCTAACTTTGAGCCAAATCGACCGATTTTTCTGATTCTTATCTCAAATAAAAGCTCTTTTCTTCTACATTAATCGTTTTTTTTGTGAAATATTTGTTGTCATCTTTAAGAGCTTGCCATTGGTTAATCATCAGTGAGTACTTTTCGTCAATTTTTTCCATTTTAAATTCTCACAAGAAAAATGGATTTTGTTCTAAAAAAGTGTATCCAAGTCGTTTTAGATGGAACACGAGCGTTTTCGTATATCTTATGACCTATCAAATGAGAACAACCTTGTCGCAAAGGTGTGCCTTAAAAAAATTTTTTAACATTTTGGGATGGAGATAAGTGCTTCTTTTTTTGAGATTTCCTCCATATACACACAAGGAAATCCAATTTTAAACCGATGTGAATTCATTGCCCTCTTTACACGTTACGTACATGATCGCTATACACGAATCAAATCACTGTTACGGTTTCCAAAATACTATTCTTTCCACGAACCTCATCCATCGCTTCCACAATCAATTCATTGCCATGCGAAACCAGCAGCCACGCTAATAATGTCATTACTCTCCTGCAGTAACGAAATTACCGTGCAGTATCCTATCTTCGGTTTTACTTTCACGACGGCGTGTTTTTCTGGAAAAAATTTACGTACACAGCGCTGCTGCTGCTGCTGCACGCGTGAGTGCTATCCTGCGGCAGCCCGTCCGCGCTTAATTGCCGCAATTATTCAATTTGCCGCGCAGACGACCGCCGGCTGCAGACTTTCGTCTTTCTTTCTCTCTTGAAAGGTCACTACACGCGAGCGGCGTATATATATAAGTCGCTTTTATCGGGCGTGCGCGAGTTTTGTAATAAAGCGCGAATTGATGGTTGTAATGCCGCGTATAATCGTAAATTTTCTGGTGGATGTGTATGTGTTGTACGGGGAAAATTTTTCGTGTGTATACGCGTGAGGTGAGTTGTGAATTAAAATTTTGGGGAAAGGAAAATAGTGTAGGGGATAGAAGCTTTTTTAATGGTGAGGATGGGTTTGTTAATTCCTCTATTCTATTTGGAAATTGAGGTGATAAAGTATAGGTTGAAAGGCGGTATTTGTCAGTATTAGAATCTGTAATCCATTGTACGTGAATTATCGTTTGTGTAATGTAAACAAGGCACAAGAAAAAAAGGTAATTGTCAACCAATTAAAACTATAATTATTATATATTCATTATTAATTGAAATTGTACCCTATATTATCAAAAAGAAAATATGACGACGCTACATACACAGTCGCCAATAAATAATCCAGTTCCTCATTCCCTATTCTCACACGAACCCATAAAAAACAACAACAACTTTCGCAAAAGAATAGAAAAACACGCGGCTGCAAGCATTCCCCGAAGTGATAAACCGCCGCACTTGACTACTGCAGCGCGTGGGAATCGCGATTTATTATGAGAAGCCAATTCGACAAAAGGAGAGAGGCGACGACTTATCTCCAATATATAGAGACACAGAGTTGCCGCCGCCCTTCCTCCTCTCCTCTCATTCTCGTCGCAATTACGCGCGCCTTGAACCCGCGCGCTGAAAGGCTCCCGCGCGGGTAATTACGGCAATTGGCCGCTGCGCGTTTTGAGGGGAAGGAAAAATGTAATGATAAACGAGCGCTCGCGCATACACAGTGGCACGTATGTACACGAGTATAGCTACCGCAGTTTTCATACATCGCTATGTATAGGAATTTCCGCCTTTTTGCAGCGTTGGATTCTAGGTTACCCAGTGTGTTTGGGGTTTTTTTAGGTCGGGGGTTCGGTGAGAGAGGATGGAAAAGTAGAATTGGCGGTCGTAAACGAGGTATATTATGAACGGGGATATGTATTATGCATCTTATTGTTTTTTTTTTGTTTTGCGGAATACTAATGTTTTGCCGAGAGCCCTGGAATTCAAGCATTGTAACGGTAATATTGTTGAATTTTTTGTGGGCTCTCGGGGGGAAACGTCGGGTATGTATATAAATTTACGTGTTTTTCGAAAGGAAATGTGCATTCTTGCTGTCGTCACCAGCTCGATGTATTTTTCTTAATCAATTCAAACGTTAATCCATCCGGTGCGTATAGCTGCGATTCGTACGTTAATTTGGGATCGGAGTATAAATCGACTTCAACTTTACGTAATACTTTTATTACCTTTTTCTTGCGAAATTGCAGCCAGAAATATATTATTTACAAATTATTTGTATATCCTTTTAAACTTTTAATTAAAAATAATTTCGTACGTAAGATTGTTTTACACACCTCTGCAATCGAATGCAAAATAATAATAATAATATATTAAGCGAGAGGTGAAAAACACTTCACTACTCCGCACTCTAAATACCAGAGCAGAGTAGCACTCCCGCAACGCCACCCATTTTCCACAACAAACACTCGCAGCAACCTCGACACACACACATGCATTCATTGTCCCCGCGAGAGTTCGCGCTCGCGCGATGACACTCCCGCTCGTGCGCGTGGATCCTCCCACTTTGTCCTCTCTTTCATTGCCGTGGGAATAAAACGCCCGCCGCCGCCTCGATTACATTATACCTTTTACACATACACACACACGTCGAGAAGAAAAAAATAAAAATAGCGCGCGGGTTGCGCAAGTACTACACACATGCTCACGCGTATAATTGTCCGGTGCGCGACAAAATAAAAAATGGAAACGGGGTCTGCGACTTTTTTGAACGGTAAAAAGTGTTGAGAGAGACGAGGTGAGGTGCGTATATATATATATATGTGTGCGAACGGAGGGAGCGAGGAGAATGTCAAGTTTTATGGTTGTGTGTGGCGCGGTGTGTTTAGATGCCGTGTTGATTGTAGAGGGGAAACAAGGTTGAGAGTTATTTGCAAAAGTGTACGAGGGCACAAAAAGAGTAAGAAAACAATGATTTGCGTTGTTAAAATGTTTTTGTAAGTGGAGGGGGTTTGTGCGAATATGCGAAGATTGGCTGGTTCTATTAACATTCCAACACTATAGTTTTTTATCTTTATTAATAACATGAAGATTTTACTTAAGTATTTAAAAAGTGCACGGAAAAAAAACAATAAATTCTACATTTTACACAGTTGATTTAACTTTATAAAAGCAAGTTTATTTTACTTTCAGTAAAATTCGTAGTTTCTACTTTTTTTTTATAGTAGTTTCTATCTTTTTCTTTATCAGTTAATTTAACTTGTGCAAAAAAGTAAGATTTTTATTTTTTTTCCGTGTAGACAATGATTCGTAATTGATACGTTTAAAAACCTTGTTGACATCAAGATGACTAACGATTTATCAACATTAAAAAAAAAAAAAAAACTAGAAAAAGTTAACATATAAAGAGAGAACGTAAGAAACGTTTGAATGAAGCGAACATTTTCGACGTATCGATAATTAAGCGCATTTACGTGATAAAAGCTGCCGATAATCGTCGGCTCGCTTCTCTCGTCACGTAAAAATGTATCGATATAAGTAGGCATAACTAAGGCCGACAGTACGCGCATCCCCGGCGTCAATGAACTCGGCAAAACAAGTGCCGCCGCCTCGTTGTTGTTGCGTCAGTAAATTTCCGAACTCCTTTCGTAACGCTTTATACACGCACAATGCGAGAGCTGTAGAAAATAGGCTGCACATGTGAATTAAAAGTATATTATACGTGCTGCTCAATAATAATCGCGTCGATGAATTTTATTATTGAAACGAAGTATTACTTTCTTCTTTTTTTTTTGCTTTATTTTTATGTACCGAGGAATGTCGATAACCGCATCGTTGCTTAAACAGCTGGATATTTGAGCTATAAGTTAAGTATCTGATAATTATATATATAGAGGATAGAGAGCCAGATTTTTGAGGGGTTCGGCGAAATTATTGAGCCACAGACCCATAAAGTTGCAAAGCGGCCGCGCGAGGAATTTTAAGTGCCTTGCATAAACGGAAGCAGAGAATATAAGTTATTAAGCCACCTTTAAAATCGATCATGAACTGAGCTAAAAAGTATTTCGGGCTGTGTTAAAAAATTTTATAGGCCAACAAAAAACGGATAATGAGAGCAGATTATTATCGTATAATATACAGCGTTTGCGCAGATTATTACTCTTTGTTCATTGAACAGTCTTATATATAGGTTGATTTTCACCTCATTTCTTCAATAATTTCTAAACAATCAAATACTACTTGTAAACCACTTGTTTAAAATTACACATAGGCAACTCATTTAAAGTAGTTGTCACTCAAAACATCCTACGAACTTACTTTTCAACTACCTCATCAGACCATTCCGTGTATAAACCTGTGCACTCCAGCAGCAAACTAACTTCTCCCCCCTTTTGAAATCCTATACAATCACGGCCCTTCGCAACCCTTATCACGCGTCCAGGCATCGATTGAAGCCCATCATCAGCGGCTCTTTGTACGCATCCTCCCCTTTCCCGTCACCCTTATATACACATGCATCTCTCCCTCTCTCGCACACAAAGCCTCCTACTATCTCTCTCTTGCGTTTCCTCAATACCCACACGCTGCATTTTCGCGCGGCGCGACTCTGTGTATATGTACATGCGGCGCGTATGGAATGTGCATCGAGGCCTTGGTCGTGCGTCTTCTTCGGCGCGCTCGCTGCAGCGAGGGAATGCGTAAGAGAGCCGAGGTGCAGTATCGGTTGTCTCGCGCGTTGCGCAAGGAGTGTATAGGTTCGTCGCTTCTTTTTTTTCTTCTTCTTCTTCTTCGTGTATATAGCGACGCGACGCTTCTTTTGTTGCGTCTCGTCGTCGTTGTCGCTACTTATGTGCAGCGCGTCCGATTTCAGCACGCAGGTGATGGATCGCGCGTCGATTTTGCGCGTTTCCCGTTTTGCACGCGTGTGCGTGGCTTGGAATTTCTGATTTTTTTTTTATTTACGTGCTCGGGCGGTCGTATTCTTCTTTTTTGTATAGGTGTGGTTTTGAATTTCGAAACTGTATATTTTAGCTTTTTGGATTTATTGGATGAAGAAATGTTTCAATAAAATTAACATATAAATTTAACTTGAAATGTTCTTCTGATTAATTATTATAGATATATCATACAATAACCACTTTCGAAAAATTAATTTTATCGACTGGATTATTCGTATAAATTATATTTATAACATAAGCATTCGCAGTGCACTATTTTATAAGCATCATAAACTACACAGCAGATGTCGCCGTTTGCAGATTTATACATCCGACGGTGCAAAAGTCTAAAATATCACTGCAACTACAGACAATTTGACAAAAAAAAGCCGAACGGTGAAATAGGAATATCGCAATAAAATCAGTCCGAAAAACAATTCCGACCGATGATATCATAAATCGACGACGCAGGTGTCGAGTATAATTTTCCGTCTGCGGCGCGCATCAAATTAGCGATACACAAGCGCGGTTAATTACGAGCATCAATCCCAAGGTTTTATACGTGGATTACAACGTGAGCCCGACAAAAAGTTTTTGATTTATTAAGATATAAAGCATGTAAGTACACCGGTAATTCGATAATAATCAAGCGAAAATTTTGTATGGGCTCTAATATAGGGGTATTAGAGGTTTAAGCACATGAGAGGAGGTATACGGCGTACATAGGAGGTAGACTATTTTTAAAATAAATTTTAAAAATAGTCTAGAAAATAATTTTATGTAACTAATTTATTATGTTTAATAGAGAAATGTTGTGTTTTTAGATATAATAACAATAATAAATTATTATGTAATGGAATGTCTTGCTTGCGTAATTATTCGTATGACTTAAATTGATAGTTGACACTGTTACGTGAACCATAGTAGGCAAGATAGAATACATAAAAAAAAAAAAAATTAGATTTATTAAATTTACAAAGCGTAAAAGCGAGATAATTTAAAAATTCTTCCCCACTTGTTGAAGAATTGCCAAACAATGCGCGCCACTTTGGCAGCTTTTTCTCGTCACAAAGGCTCATCTAGACGGTGCACAACTTTTAAAGTAGAGTTCATTGTCTGCTAAAGTGCGAGTGTGAGTGTAAAAGAAAGTATATAGTTCAACTGATTTAACCTGAAAAAAGTATCATGCGCATTTACTTTACAATGCTTGAAATATTTAAACAAAATATATTGTGCCAAAGATTATAATTCATCTCAATTATCACCTTAAACGATTGATTATTTCATCATTACTTTTTCAATATAGCCCAAGCTATCTCGTGTACTATTAATCATTACACACAAAAACACGCGGATATAAGAAAAAAGAATCTTTATAGCACGACCGTAAAGAAAATTGATTAAAAAAAAATAAACTCGCACGCAACCCTAATCTCTACCCCTTACATACACGCACAATGTAACCGCTTCATCTTATTCACCGTCATTCCACAAAAGGCAACTTCCACACAAACGACGATACAGCTTTATAGAACCTTCCCCCTACTCGCACAAAAACTTAATTAAAAAAGAAAACTACAAGAAAACCTAATCACCGCAGCATACACACGCAGCGCGCGTAACTACTCCATAAACCATACTAGCAGGATAACAAAAATGAAACGGCCAAGGAAAATTTACAACGGCGAACACAAACGCATGTAGCTCGTACACTTTGTACGCAGATTACTCTCGCGCGTATCTTACACGACGCAGAGTCGCCACAGCCGCAATTTATTCCCGCGTGTACGCCGCGGATTTTCTTCCCCTTTTAATGGCATTCCCGCGCGCTCAAGGACAGCGACGGCGGCTGGCTTCTTTGTTCGAAAACTACGCGCGAAAAGACGCGGAGAGGAGGAGGAGGAGGGAAAAAAGAAGAGAAGAGAAAGGGAGTTGAAAGAGAGAGAGAGAGATGCAAAGTCGTGGGAAAGTGGGACTCGAGTGGGTTTTTTAGACGAGTTTTAGGAGAGAAGATGATGATGAGAGAGAATTCGGTTTCGCTTTTTTGCGGAGGAAGGAGAGATATATATGTGGTTCGAGGTCAGAGAAGTGGTACAGGAGATTGGGTTTTGTTCGATTGATCGGGATGTAAATTCGAGTTAATAATAAGTTTTGAAATTTTTAAAGAGGACACATTATTTTATCCTGGCTTTTTGAAATCCGATATAAATTATTTATACATGTATAAATAAGCATTCTATAGTTATACTAAACAATACTTATTATAAGTTATTTTTAGACATCTGATGAACATCGTCTTTTATACTTGCAAATATAATTCAAGTTTAAATAACACTAAATTTCATTCTTCTTATCATTTATATTAATGTATTTTCGTATTAAATTTCTTACTGTTTCTCTGTATACTGTAGTATAGAGAGAATGTACATTTTTGCAGTACAACTGCGCGCACTTTAATGGGCGTGCATATATTTAGACGCGATAATAACCCTTATAACAGAGCCATTATATTTCTTCCTGATTTATTTTATTGAAGAGCTACTATTTCATCGGCGGATTCGCTTGATTGCACGCGTCGCGGCGTACATTAGAACTATTAATCTCGGTATTACTATGCAGTTTAATGGTTGTGGCAAAAATAATTGCCACTTTTGCTTCGCTCTCGAGCGCTTCGCGTGTCAAATATATAAGATAAATTGTGCAAGTTCAAGATCGTTCTATAAAAACGTCCTTTTTTAGAATTACGACAACGGTGAAATTGAAAGTATTATCATCCCCGAGAATTATCGATAGTAAAAGCATAAGCGTTTTTACTTTTGAAGGAATTGTCGGGATTTTGTTTTGTGTTATTATAATGATGGAAAAAAGTTGAATGGATCTCTGATTAAAATGATTGATGGATATTTAATGAACGTGATGTTTCAGCGGGGAAATATTATTTCAAATGTGTACACGCATGTTCTGTAATAATGATATGTGCATCATTAAATAAAAGTAATGATATGGTGCTTCTCGCATTTTGTTTCTTTAGCTGAACAGAACGATGCTCTTCTACTGATTGTAAATAATAGAAGTTTCTTACAAAGTTTAGTATATTACTGTTTTTCTGCAGTTTTATTGCATTCTTCGACAGGATAAAATTACAACTTTATTCATCATCCGTTTCATTTTTCAAACGAGTATAAAAGATCCAATTTTCAATACCTTTTTTGGTATATGTCCACACACTTATAACAATTTCGAAATTTCCATTTTTGAGCTTCTTACAGTTTGTGTTTCGTTTTTTTCAAATTATATCCTTCTTGCCTCTAATTTGAAAGGCCTCAAAATGGACTGACGAGTTCCACTTAAAACTACCAATAATTTTGACATGTCGAAGCCTTGTTATGTAAATACCCAACTCCTCATTACACCTTTTTAAACCGATCTTCTTCACTCGACAAAATATTTACAAAAATATACGGCGTTGTTTCAAGTACACACACAGCAATAAAAAATTATTATCCGATACAAAATTTTATTAAGAGATAAAAAATAACGTGCACCACATAAAACTTTATCACATCTCTCACAACTCTATTATCAACGACTCCATCACCTATTTAACAACAACCTATATATTATATCCACATAAAAATTTACGCAACCCATACCTTCACTCACTCCCGGGCGAGCGTCGATCCCATAAACCCGCTCCTCACCACCACACACACATGTACAGACGCGTAACGGGCCAACTCGATCGGCTCGGGCCAGAATTTCGATCGGCGCTCGAACGGCGGTCAGTGAACCGGATATATACAGAGAGAGCAGAGCCGCCGACGGGAGAGCGCGGAATGCGACTAGATCTTCCGCCGCTAGAATCTCAATGTACCGATACCCTGAGGTGTAGTAGTAGTGCGCTGGTGTGATGTGAAGAAGGTTCGTGGTTAGGAGTTTTCCGGGCACCTCGTGGACCAGATTTACTGTGCTGTATAGGAATTGTGTACGCGTGGTTTTTATCATGCGAGTGGTGTGTTGTTTGTGCATCGCAGTGGTTATTGATGATAAGTGTATGGAAATATCGGCCACTTTTGTTGCTGTTTGAAGTGAAATACATTGTTAGTATATATTTTTTCTATCGCATGGTTAGATCTATAACAAGGCAGCTGCTTTCTCTTTTTTTTTTGTCAAAGATTTTTTTCTTTACAAAAGCGCGCGGGCTCTTTTTGTCGCGCGCGCGCAAGTACCAGACGAAACAGAAAGCCAGAAAACCGGTTGATGTCTAAATCCACACTGTGTTTCTCTCTCGCGCAGCGTGCAGCCGAATTAAGGCGCCGCGCATTCAGAATCGAAGAAAAAATCTTCTGGTTGCTTTCGCGTTGCATAAATTACACCGTAAATCGGCACGGGACCTACTTAACGCTTTTAATTCGGGGGACCAAAAAAGAACATGAGAATTATTGGGAAAGATACATAATCAATTACCGAAATGACTCACGCGCGTAAACCTAGGAAAACACAATAAACCGCCAACGCGTTCGGCAATATTATATATATCCGATTTCTCGAATCATAATAATTGACTAAATTTTCAGACGCCATACATGTGTTGCGAAATGCCAATTTTTGCATGACTCAATGTCCCCCAGACGAGAGCCATTAAAATTTCCGCAGCTGGCGAACGTTAATTCTCGCAATGCGGAATTGTGCGGATCGTAAAAGGGCGCGCAACGAGTGATTCACATCGTAATTAAATCATTAAGGCATTTTTCCGCCGGTGTATAATACATGTATTCTTTTCGTTACCCAGAGCCTCGTAATTACGGAAATTGCCTCTGTTTCCTTTTCGATTACACTTTGTGTAAATTGTTTTATCCATCCAATATCCGCGCAATATTACACCATTTCTCAAAAACCTGTAAACCTCAATTTTTTTTATTTACGAGAGACATAAGTATTTCATCGATCCGAGGTATACGAAATCCACTTACCGATTAATCGCACGCACCTCTATATACCAAGGCGCGCAAGTAAATAAGCACAATCGGCATGCTAATTAAGCGACCGTTATTCGAGCAAATTGCAAAGATCGGTGCGCGCGCTGGTAAACATTTCTCTCTCTCTCTCTCTCTCTCTCTCTCTCTTTTATACGCATTTATTTGCATACAAATTCGCTGCCGAAGGCGAGATACGCCACTGGAATATCTCGATATATACATACCCGCGCGCAATTATCAATTCGACGGTATAACGAAAAATGCGGCTGCGTCTTGCTCGTATACTATAATAATACCTCGTGCGCACACGGATATAACCGACGTATTTCTGATAGCTCAATCTCTAAAGGTATACCTTATACTGACTCCATCAAAACCAACCTCGAAACAATCAACGAAGCCTCTGCGTGTAGTGTGTACACTAGGATCGAATCGATTCCACCTTTATCGCAGAATTAATGCCTCTCGTGTTATATTACCGATCCTTTACGATCGTCTTCCTCAGCGCGGAGGAGCAGAACCGGCAGCTGTGTATGTGTGTATGTACGCTTTACGATTATATGTCTGTGTGTGTGTGTATACAAGATGTAGATACGGATCTGCCGGTCAGTAGGCGAAAACGGTGTAGTGTACTATTGATGAACACTTTTTTGTAAGACGGAGAAAGTTGATTTTTAACTGCTACAATTGAGTGATTGATTTATATAGGTGAGTGGATATACATATATGAATGCGTCGATGATTATGTGGGCTGAAATAAAGACAATTATGTGTTCAAGTGCTCCATAGGGCTGTACGAGAGTAAGACAATACGATAGTTTCGTACTTATATTGTCTCGCTCTTGTAAATTCTTGAAAATTTCTCTCTTGTCTTGATCTTTTTAGTCGTTATGAAAAGTATTATCATCTTGTCTTGAAATTCTTGATCATATTGGAGTTACGCAGACATGCATCAGTATGCAAGTCGCTTACTGATGCATTTAACTTCTATATTTTTAAGGTTCCCGATGAGTCAGAATAATAGGTTTTAAAAAAAATGTATGTATGAAACCAAATTATCTCTGGCATAACTCTTGAATGGATGGATGGAATTAGCTAAACTTTCGCATGCACCTTAGGTATGTCTTACCTTAGACCTGATTAAATTTTGGAGTTAAATGAATGACTAAGATCTTACTTTATTTTTCAAAAATTATTTTTTTTTAATTTGTTCGAAAGATATGCAAAATGGAGACCGATATTCTTAAAGATTTCCTTCTAAATTATGTATTTTAAAACTACTCACGAGTTCTTTTCGACTTAAAAATGTGAATTTGAAAAAGTAGGTACTTTTTAGAGAAATTAACTAATTTTACGAATTGTAAATAACTTTTTCGGCGTTACATCTCAAAGATGAATATAATATAAACACAGATTCTTAAAATCTCTATTCATGCCTTTTGAGACTATTTTAAAGTTATTTTTGAGTTGAGAATACAGATTTGAAGATTTCATCAACTTAAAACAATATTATGCTTTTTTAATGAATTGAAAAATTTCTTTAGCAATTTGTATTAATCATATATGGAATACAAGCAAGTATAAATAAAGTAAGTTTAATAATATTTCAAACCTTTTATAATTTTTTTAATTGAAACGCTAATTGTAATACAGTTTTAACTTTGAACTGTGATTTTTAATTTAAATGTTCGATAAAAAAAATCATTCTGCTATAAATTCAGTTAGCAGGGTTTTTTTTGCAAGGACCTCACGCACTCTTCAGATATTAGGGTTTCAGACCTTTTTAAATGATTCACTGCTAAAAATGTCCTTAAATTTCAGAAACTTCAAAGTTACAAATTTTACTGAATTTTAAGAATAATTTAACTAAACGTTATTTAATTTACAAATTCACTAAGTTTAATACAAAAATAATGAAATTTCGGTACAAGTATAAATAAATGCCAAATTTCAAATTTGATTTTTCCCGCTGTATTATATGCGCCGCCGGACCAGTCTGGTTTATGCGCCGCCGCCAGGCGGTGTATCCTCTCGTCGTGGCCTCACGTACCTAAGTAAGCCGGACCGAGGGGATATAGGAGCGTCGGAGCGCGTCGCCGATCACCCTGTCAGCCTTTATCACTCGAACATTTCGTTAGAGATAATCTTCACCTTTTTTCACGAAAATTTTTCTGTTTCCCTCTATTTCTTCAACAATTGGAGGGTTACATCTCTGTTATTATGATTATTTCGATAAATTATTACGATTAGAAAATGTTAAGTTATTTTCAAGACAAGACAAAATTCTTTACATTATTGATACCAAAATCTTGATATTGTATCGAAAACTGTATATAAATATTGTATCGAATATTGTCTTGAATATTGAGGCAAGACAATACAATATCAAGATTAATCTTGCTATATCGTGCAGCCCTAGTGCGACGGTATTTTTTTAATGAGATCTCTGACAATAGATACTTTTATCGTAATAATGTGTTGAATCGATGTGTCGAGTGAATCATTTTTTCGTTACGTATAATGTAATAATCTATGTAAAAATGTCATTATACTGTCAATTCTAATTCGTGGTCTGTGGCTTTGTGTTTTAGGTGAGCACAAACGATTGGAAACTGCCAGATTCATATCCCTTACTACAGTGAGTAAACATTAAATAAGTAAAATACTTAATATTAACCTTCTTTCGAAACTCCACCGTCAAACTTAATAATAAATCATTTTTCAAAGCTCAAAAACTCTCGAAACAACATTCTTTCAACCAGTATATAAAAAACCCTATAGCTTAAAACCTCGCTTAACAAACAACAGCAGCTAGTCATACATCGCGCGGCAATATAAACTTTACGAGCGTTGTGCGCATACACGTAGGTATGCACTATACATACGTATATATAACGCCCGCGGTGCCGTCCATTCGCGAGACGATCGCACGGGGAGATCCAGACGCGGGTAGGCGGCTAATCACGCGCACCACGTGATGCAACTTTTTGCCCACCCCGCGTCCGTCTGTCGTGCTGAGGTACGACTTTATCGATCTCGAGAGTGTGGGTGGCACGCTGAGGAGTTGAGAGTATACATGAGAGGAAGAGAAGAGCGAAGGATGTGTGTGCTGAAGTTAGCAGAGAGAATGGAGAGTGATTGATTAATTAGGAGGTGTGTGTGGGGGGAGGAAGAAGGTGGAGAGTTGGTTCGGAATGTTATTTGATTTTAAGTTTACGAATAAGGTGAAGATAGCGTTGATGTTGAAATCAATCGTTTGATAAGGGCTTTGTTGAACTTTGACAAACTAATCATGAACCTTATATCACATAACAAAGCCGAGCGTTCATCGCCGAGATTGATTCCCTTCGGTATATAATAATCTGGAAGTATAGTGTAACCTCCAAACGCTGACCATTAGCAGCGTTATAAAGACAGTATATATATAACAGACGCGCGTGTATAGAAAACTTTACCGTAAACTCTAATCGTTTCCATTAAACTATCTCGATCGCGCGCTGTGCTCTGCTGCATTCCAGTCTAAATGCGCATCGAAAATTTACAGTTTCCAATCCTGAATATAAAATTTGAATCACTTATAAGAGAGAAAGGAAAAACTATAATATTATATCGTCGAACAATCGAAGCACCGCCGAAAGATTGATTGAGAAAAATGCGATCCCTGGCAGTTGTAGAATATAATTTCAGCGTGTCTCGGTTGTAGTAATAGTAGCGGGATCGGAAAACGCGTCGCGTCGAGGTACCGTTTTCGAGTCGCGCTACGCGCGTGAGATCGCATACCGGCACGTGTATGTGTAGTCGGTTTTTTTTTCCTCGGGTGCGATGGTTTCGTAAAGAGAATTGAGCGCGATTGAATTGAATAATCGATGGTTCCGAGAAGAATTTGTAAGTAAAAAAAAAAATCGGTCTTGACGTTTTCGCAACTTTCTATATAACAAATATCTATAATTTATTCAGCGTTTATTTTGATGTATGATACTACGTAGGCTATATAGAAAATATTCAATATTTGTAAACTTATAGGCAGCGCATTTGTTTTATTATATAACGTAAACTTAATTGGAATGTGCACCACTCAGTAAGAATTTTTCTCGTCCCGCTCGCGACATTGACAAACGTCGGACTAACAAAGCAGCATATACGAAACTAGAAAGCACTCGCAAAGAGTCAGTTTTCTAAGCGTACGTACGTATGTACGTACGTACATTTCATATCAGGATACGAATCAAAGAGTGACATTGCAAGTGCGAGGCTGCTGCGCGCGGCGATAGTAATCTAGAACAACGATCAGCATTTGAGCGAAAGTAGACTCACGCTCGTGATAAAAATGCAGCAGCATATATATAGGAGTTTGATTTTTATATACGGATGCGAATTTCTCTGTGACTTGTAAGTGTATATATTTAGATTCGATCGGTTAGGTTTGTCAACGTCGGCCATTAACTTTTAACTTATACTATTTTTGTAACAAAAACGTCTCCAAAATTACCATATATGTATATAAAGTACACAATTTACTGCTTTAATATCAAACTATACTCACCTTTATATATACCGACACGCGATTTTACCGCGACATCTCCTATATACTTTGAAAATCAATCGAACCATCACCGACCGCAACGACCGTTGCGCAATAATCAATCTAGCGCTCTCCCACCGATCTTCGATATCTCGCCCGTATATAAAACCGCAGAACGCAGCGCTTCATTCATCTCCCCGCGAATATAACGACAAAACCGGCCCTTTATATCCCGCGAGTTTACAACGGGAGGTGCGATTTTTCGCGTCGGCTGTATAGGTATAAGAACCGGACTATAGCGCGTAACCGAGAATTCGGGCTGCAAGATATGCTTACAAAATCCTTTGAGAGCATCGCGTTTACGTAACAATGTTGGGAGTTCGCAGACATTGTCGAATAAATCATATAACGAAATATCGTAGAGGCCCTTCGTAATAATAACCAGCGCCGAGATATGAACGGACACTGACGATCCATCACCTTGAGAGCAGTCGGTGCACTCGAACAAAGCGTTTTTCTTCTTTCGAAGCGTTATAGTTACGTAAAGGTGCTTTTTAAACGCTATACGGTTGCGTAATATTAGATCAAAAACGGAGATCCTGACGCCTGCGCGTGTGTCTTAAGATCCCGCTATATGAATTAGAATGTGCCCATGATGGTTTTTTTACTAATGGCTAATCGCATTGTGATGGGGCGCGGTGAAAAATGTATGTCGGGATAAAAAGTACAGCCGCGCGGTCGTGTAATTATAACCATTGTGCAATAATGCACGCTTGATTAAAATATGTATTACAACGTGCAGCTGCTACTATAATTTATTTAATTCATCGCCCGCACTCGTGTATAACCTCTAAAAGTGTAATTGCCACTGCACCTTCGGACATACATATATTCCACCACCGGATTATGCAGACTGCAATTAATACATCATCGCGTGTTGAACCCCTACTAAAAATAATCACGTGATTAATTGCGGGAATATCGTGTGAAAAATTGTGTCATTTTCACGTGAAGTTATCGACCAATCCCTCATGTAATTTTCGCTAGTTCTTTTTTCTGTATTATGGGAAGAAAATGGGCTCGATCAGCGGCAAAGCTAATATACAAAATAGAACGGGTGGCAACGCCCGTTCTCTTAAAAGTGTTATAATTGAAGAAGGAAATGGGCAAAGCCCATTTTATTCCCATAATACAGAACGGAGAACGGGCGGCGGCAAGAACCGTTTGGCCAGATTTAAACATACGCATGTTAACAGTTACAATGCCATGTTAACAATAAACAAATCCTTTTCTCAGTGTATATTATACTCGCCGACGAGAGGAATTTCGCGATATGTGATGTATTCACGCGTATGCGTCATCGGTAGCGCGCGAGACGTCTCCACCGATTACGCTACGTGTGAAGCTTATCCGAGCGAACACGCGTTGGTGGTGGTCGATCAGTTAGGTACGCGTTTACGCTCCGGGATATACTGGTTTTTTTACTTACATTTTACTTATTTTGTTGAGTGGATGTTTAATGTGTGAATTATTTTTGTAACTTGGAAGTGTTTTTTGTATGCATATAAGGTAATGGTGGGTATATGCAGTGAATTATTTAATAACTTTGTAACATTTTAATTATGACGTGAATGAGTTCGGTGATTCAGTATAACAAAGTTATAGATAATATAGCAGGAAAGTCACGGTAAAATTATTACGAAATTAATAATTCAACTGCACATTTCTCGAAATCGGAGCGCGTGCTGCATCACATGCGACGACGTTGAATCCATTAATCAGAAGGTACTTTATTTTAATTACGGATGATTCAATTTATTGTTTTTCATTCTTTCCTCGAATGAACAGTTATACGCGTCCGATCGCGCGATAAACCATCATTACTACGACCTATTTAAGTATTAATCGCTTTAAATTATTGTGATCTCGATCTTTACGATTTCATCTCGGCGTGCATTCTAGCGCAGTGTGTTATAGGTATTCAAACGTGTCTATGTGCCGTGTCTTTTTTTCCATCCATGCAAGTATAGCGCGCGGATAGAATTCATTAAAAGAACCGAGGGGCTCTGTCACGATTTATTTTAATGTTTATGTATCTATTGAATTTTTAAACTCATTTAAAAAACCACAGATATAAAGATAATATTACAGGTTAAATATGTCTCACGAGATGTATAAACGAAATTAAGATTAATATATATTCTCAACCAACTCGTTAACCCTCATCATATGTTTTTATTAATCCTACGCGAAATTATCACTCCATTACACACCACTTCCCTCCCATCTTATCAAACCGTAATTACTCTCCGCGCATCGTGCACCCAACCTAACCCACATTTCAAGCCAGCTCAAATAAAAGACCTTTTTTTCCCCTGCAGTCAGTGCAGCGCTAATGCAGCCATAACCGGCGATTATAATTCGCCGATATAAAACCGGACGCGCGCGATCCGACCGATTAATTAGAAAGCGAACATACACGCACGCATCGGACGTTAGGTAATTCGGTGAGCACTCGTTACTCTCGCACGCGTATAGAGAGAGAGTCGTCGCGAGGCTGATGCGACGTAATGTAACGGGACGACGCGCGCGGCGCGATCGGCGGAAAACGTGTGTGTGTGTGTGTACGCGGAGGTACCGTTTTTCTGGCCTCGAGTCAAGACGCGCGCGGTATGATGCCAAGTGCTGCAGGTTGGTGCCGAGTGCCATGAGGAAAAGAGTTTTGTGTGAAAATGAAAAAGAAAATAGTGCGAGGATGGATATAATTATAAGCAAACGTGTTATGACGGGTGCGTGGTAATATCAAGTTTTTGTAATTACTAAACGATTTAAAAAAAAAAAGACATCATCTTGCGAACGGTATTCTAGAATTGCATGACTTAACGCGCGCGTACGTGTGGCGAGGAAATTCATGATGCGGAAAGATCACCTTCCGCGCCGCGCGCATATATATAGAAACGAAATCGTCGTGTCGAATCGCTCGAGTTTCGCTATATTCGCTGGTGCGGCCTTGACGGGGATCTACTGTCGCGTATCGCAGCGATGATAATTCGGACGAGTCGCGGCGGTCACAGAGGACGGTGAGATATAGAGACATGAGGGGGAACGTAATTGGAGATATGCGCACGGTAGCGGAAAGGTGGAAAAATAAAGGATTGTGCGTAGATTTTATACTTTTAGTTGACGATGAGGTTTCAAGGAATGTCGAAGAATATGAGGTGGAAAAAATGAATCGATACATGAAGTGTAAAATGAATAGCGAGTGTGCGTATAATACGAAACCTAGGCATGATGATGACACAGCAGTGTTTACAGTTGGTGAATGTAAACGCTTTTATATTTGGTCTGCGCGCTTTGTGCACTATACTTGCATTGTTTGGTTGTGGATTATCGACGGTAATGTGTATTTAAAAACTTTTCTAAGAAATTAAACGGTTTGTATATATAAAATTGTGATGGTTATAAAATTAGGCAAAAATATTAGTAAAAAATTACAAATTATACTGTATGTGGCTATATATACATTAGAGAAACTAAAAGATCTTTATAGACGCGCTTAAACAACCGCATAGAGCACAATAATGCAGAAACTCTGTTATATCGTTCCACATAAAGTTCAAAATAAGACTACGTTAATTCTATAATTTTAGGTCTCGAAAGGTACATCCTCATAACCCTAACAACATCGCAGCTCCATATACTTTCTTTCAAACATCAAAATAATAACTCCCATCGCTGCAGACATCTTAAAACCGCACCAAGCAAAAACCTCCTATCGTAACTTTTCTTTTCTTCTCCTCCGCGAACAGCCGTAACTCCGGTATCGTAGGCCGTCAAGTTGCTCGCGCGAAATCACCGCCTCACGTGGCTAATAAACGCGATAAGACGCGCACAACCGTTACGAATGCGCGCCGTTGTCGTCCCCGGGGGGCATGTGTGTCATCCCTTTCGGCGTCGCGACTCGTAAACTTCCGTTTCCTGCAGTGTAACAGCGACGGGTTTGTGGAAGGAGGGGTAATTAAGGTCCTTATTGTTAACGGTGAAGATGTCCTTTGGTAAAGGCGAAGTGAGATGCTGTTGGTAGAAGAAGAACTATGTTGATTTTGTGGTTGATGGGATGGATTATGGTGTGGTTGTGGATGGAATTTTTAAACGATGTTTATATGGATGAAATTTTTTTAAGTTGCATGGTTCCCTAAAAAAAAGTTATACACGATAGTTTGATGTGGAAAAGTTATAATTATATTCCAAAAATTATTATTTTGTTTCTTTATATTTACAAACTGGAATAATACGGTTGTACGGAAATTCTGATCCACAGTCCCGGGTCAGAATGAAATTCTTATTATCACTTGTTCAACTTCTTTCTCAAAAACTGTCGAAATAACAAAGTTTCAACCTAACATTTCATT
This sequence comes from Torymus auratus, assembly GCA_900474315.1. Lineage (NCBI taxonomy): Eukaryota > Metazoa > Arthropoda > Insecta > Hymenoptera > Torymidae > Torymus > Torymus auratus. The sequence goes on along the minus strand of UXGD01001093.1, from coordinate 21,160 downwards.
ATATATAACTTTTTGAATGCCATCTTAATTCGATCATCGTTTCTTTTGAAAATTTTCAACTATCTCTTCTTCTGAAAAATCTCCAAAGATCTCCTCCGAGAATTTTAACGCTTAACACTTGAACAAGAATGTGAAAATTTATTCCTACCGTGAACTGTAAACGAGAGTTTCCCACCTTTCGGAAGTCATAATACACAATAGCGACTATAATATTAGTTTCAGATCCTTAATAACTTTATACAAATAAATTTCTATATCAAAAACAGTTATATTTAATATGAACAATAATCACCGCTCGCAAGCGCATAACTATCCCTACTATAACTAAATTACACGTGCAGAAACATCTGAATAATTTAAATATTGTACAATATATTATTTTAATATATATACATATATATTATAATCTCTAACAGTAAGGTGTATAAAAATAAAACAACAACATACCGCTAAACATCAAACATCGCAAAAGAATTACATTGAACGCATCAACAAAGAAAGAGATCACAGTTGGATTTTAAAAATACACGAATACAAAAAGTATATATACTGTAACCAAAATACAAACAAAAAACTTGGGAAAACACAACGTGTCCTCTTCTCTCTGCGACGTTCTTTTTCAGTTCAGCTTATAAGGTCGGCCGTACCAGCGGTAATCCTGATGGCGACGCCGGGTGTGGCATTCTGTTAAAAACGAAAAAGCAAATATTATGAAAATTCTTATCAATTTTACCTAGGGTTATTATCATGTACATACATGAGATATTAAAATAGCATAGCATTTAGCGTTTCAAAAAAATTATGTGGTTTTACTACCGCAATTTTAAACAATTTTCTTGAAATTTTTGTAGATTTCATATAGAATGTTATGGAAGAACATAGTATAAAACTTAAAACAATGCACTCTTTTATTTACTTTCAAATATTTCTTTTTATGTAACCTCTAAACGGTAATATTTACTCGATCGGTAATATAGTTTAAATCTAGCACTCCTATAAAATTAGTTGAAAATTAATTTGTAATGTCTAAATTCAAAATCAAAATTTATTTATCAAATCACTATTTATAAATTTACAAAAATAACCAACCATTTATTTTATTCGTCAAAACTTGCCAAAGAACACTGCGATTATAATTTTCCATTCTCTCTTATCCCGGTGTTCCGCATCGTTTATTCCAATAAATAATATCTAAGAAAAACGTTTTTACAACTACATCTATTACATCGTTATCGTAGAAACAAAAAAAAAAGGAATATAAAAAGTTTCTTCCCCCCAAATTATAGATACAACACTAAAAACAATTACTAACAGTCATGAGACAGTATCAGAACGGATACGTATACCAGCAAATCTCAAATACTCACTCGCACAGAAGGTCTTGTCGTCGTGGTCACACAACCGCCGTCTCCTTCGCTCGCGTCTAGCCGCTCGAGTCATCACCTCATCCGCTGGCCAAACTCCCGACCTCGACGTTTGCTGCCGTTGCTGCTGTGGTCTCACCGAGGATCTCGAGGTGCTAGCGTTATTGTTGTTACCATTATTGTTGTTGCTGTTGTTATTGTTGTTGTCACTATGGACGAGGCTGACGGCGATGCGCATCCATTCGGGGAAGCCAAGTTGGGCGAGGGGCAGCGTGAAGACACGCGTCCCGTTGTTGCGCAAATACTCGCGCATCTCTCTCACCGAATTCCTGGACGATGGTATAATCCTCGGGTCAATCATCACAGGTGCCGAGACTTGCATCGTTATTGGAAATACGAACGGATGGCTATCTTTTCGGAATATTATATATGGACAGATATAGATGTGCGACGATCGAGGGTCGAAGTAGCACTGCTGGAAGGTTAATTTATGTTTTGGTTGGAAAGTTAGAGTGTTTGTGTGTGTGCGTGTATGTATGTGACGATAGGTTTGCTGGTATGTTTGTGTTTCAGTTGTGATGGAGCAGTGTCTCTTTATATGTTCGTATTAATTTTCATATAATAGATGTTAGGATTGTCGTGTATAGCGGCGAATATAATTTTAACTAAAAACTGTACGGAGAATCATTTATGTTTTATTAACTGTAAGATGGCCTTTTTTCACAAAATTGTAAATATTGTAGAAAAATGGAAGGAAACTGGATTCTTCATACTTTAGCAACTTACTTTATCAATGTTGTTATATTATTTTCACAAATACCAATTTTTTGGAAGTTCGAAAAATAATATGCTGCATATAAATGAAAATAAAAAAAAAAAACTTTTTTCGCAGCATAAATATTTAAAAAAAAAATTGCTCCATAACGTCTTTTTAATAATTTCTACATCTTGTTAATTATCATCACCTCTCAAACATTAAAACAAAAATTTAATACACAATTCGCCATCTAACACAGAACCCGTTATACCACAAACACCCATTTAAACCCAACTATATGCTCCAAATATCCCTTCTCGTTCGCTCACTCGGTACCTATTTGCGTTTACATGACGCGCGATAACGAGACGCGTGTCGGCAGAGGCCCGCGCGCATTAGCACACGGTGCGGTTATTATGTCACGGTGTACGTACCTACCTCGAGGCTGTAACTATATATACGAGCTCTATACTCTATACCGCGCGCGCATGAAAATGCGAGCGAGATGAACGCGCGCGCGAGCGCACGGGAGTCCGGACATTTGCCTAATGCGCAGGCGGGGATAAGCGCGTGTAATAGTCGTAAAGCCGTTCGTCGACGGTGGTAGGTAGGTAGTTTCAAAGCGTGGTTAACGAGTTTTCGCTGTGATATTGAAATAAGTACATTTAGAATAAATTTTCAAAAATTAATTTCATCCTCTATATTCAATTTTCTATAACCCTATAAAGAAAAAAAAAAAAAAAAAACTATACGCGGTCAGTCTTTGTTTTGAGACCACATATACGTAACTTTATTTATCGCGAGAAACAAAATAATAACAGCCCGGAGTTCCCATAAAAACCTCCGAGAATTCAATGTGACCAGTAACAGACAGCATTCCCACATTCTCAGCTCGAAATAAATAAAAAAATGCACTCCTCGTAACCCCTTTACGACATTTATTAAAATACCGAATTCCTCGGTGCACAAAGCCATCGCGTTCGCCCGCACTCTTGTATAATGTAGCCCGGGATACAATTGCAGCTCGAAAGTGCCGATAAAACTCGTCAGAATCGCGATTTCAAAAGCCCGCACTTATATGCACTCTCGCGCGCTTCTTGCCCAACGCTCCACTTGCGCGCCAATTTCCAGCATAATTTGCGGAGCACGCTGGCGCGTGCTGGCCTGTCATTATCCACGTGCCCCGTGCGGAGTGTATATATACACGATGTGTACGCAGATATGCCAATTTTGCGGTTCATTTGAGTCGATTTATTAGGAGTGCTTTGAGAGACATCGTGGTTTGTGTGTCTGTGGAGTTGGATTAGGAGTGGAGTTTTGGGTTGGGTTTTTTATTCGTTGTATTCTTGGAATAATCTAAATCTACTACTTGTATACATAATGAAGTGTTGAAGAACATTTATTATGCGTTGTTAACAGCCTATAAAACGAAACAAATGTATAAATAAAAAAAAAAAAAATACTGACCGAATAAAAAACTGTTGTAGCGTCAGATTGTACGTAATTGACGTCAATTATATACGTCAACTAATAACAAGAAGACGAAAGTGTAAAGATTATACTTGCCGAAGCTCAGCAAGTTTACCCGTTGTTTAGAATTACATAGCTGTTGATAAAATACTTGCGAAATATTTTCAAACATCAACACCACTTGTCTAAATGACTCAATTAAACCTGTGAATGTGCCACCTTCTCGTATCTACTTTAAATCTCCATAAAAAATAAAGCTAAACTTAATTCTCTCATTTCTTTACAGCACCAGCGACAGCTCCACATCCACAGCATGAGGAGCCTCTAACCGCACGCGCTTACGTATAGAAAACATACAGAAGGATGTCGACGACGAAGACGACACAGTGCCGGAAGTTCGTGCAGAACGCCTGGAAGAAGGAGCTCTGCTCGAACTGCTTCAAGTCGCGCGAGGAGCATAATGCGGCAGCGCCTGAGGCGCCTAGACCGGTGCTTACCCGCGCTGGGTTGGGCGTCAAGAGGGTCGCTCATAAGGTGCAGGTGAGTCGTATATTTCTGATTTTTTAGATACATTTTGTGGGGAATTTGATAGTGCAAAATGAAAAAAATATCTGAGAATTTCGCGTACAAGAGTGTTGATAAACCAAGTAAAGTTAGATTTGCAATACAATTATAGAATGTAGACATACATATATTGATATACAGTTATATAATTAAAAAAGGCGCATTTCGATAAAAATGTTCTTGAAAATTAATCGTCATTAAAATAATTAGTAATATCTGGGACATATTGGGTAAAAATATGGGTTTAAATGCCTTTCGTGAAACTCGAATAACCTGTTTCAAGGTTGACTGTGGTCGAAGAATGATACATACGTTTACATGTACATATGGGTTGACAAATCGATTACTCAGAACCAGGAACTGCGCGTTATTCCGAACTGTATACTGACATTAAGCAAACGCAGGAATTCGAATCAATTCCCCTCAGTTTTTTTTAATAATTCCTCAAGGACAAGTAATAATTTTCAAAACGGTCCCGCACACAAAATAATTATCCTTCCCGTTATCTTCAATTAATGGCACGAAAAGAAAATCATGCTTTACTTGCATCTTTAATTTCCCCGCGCACGCATGAGGCAAAGGTAAGATTCATTACCCGCACCGATGCGCGTAAACATTATACAAAATACCATCGCAACAATCAATCGTAAAAATTCTCGGGACATTTTGCGCATCAAAACACACACACACACATACGGCACACTTTTCATGCGCATAATTATATTCAGCGTCTATTGTTATGAAAATGCGCGCGTTTGCCAATAACGACGATGACTTCGCGCCAGTCATATATTATCTCTTCCTCTCGGCTCTGTAATACGTCGATGCGGAGGTTGCGCGTGAAAACGCTAGAGCGTACGATATGCTTCCAGCGAGACGGCGATATACGCGACTGAAGGGAGGAAACGTATAATTACTACGAGGGAAGATTAGACGCGTCAGGATTTACCGCGAAAAATATACTGAATTTCGTTCGAAAAGCAATAATCGTTGATTCTTTGGTTCCTAATCATACTCGTAACGGTACAGCGAATTCGAGATACCACAGTTTCCCAAAACCTTAGGCAAAAAGAAATAAATTATCATCATTATTCCGACAACGAAAACGAAAACACACAATAAGTCAGCTTCCAGCTACTTCGAAGGTACATTTTTTTCTCCATCAGCGTCATCTCTCGGTTGCACTTTCTGCTGCTATACACAACCAAAAAGAATATACGATCCGCGAGAGATGCTGACCTTAGCCGGCGAGGTTGTCGACCTTGCGCGAGCATCTCCGCTCGAGGGCACGAGCGTCCCCGAGGAGGAGAAAACTGGGTTATCGCCTTGCGAGCGCGCGGATAAACGCGGAAGCGCGAACGAGGCCGACGGCGCTCTCAAAGTGCGAACGAGATGTGCGGTGGGGAATTGTTGACAATGGTTGGAAATGACTTTTTGCGGGGATGATGATGGGGAATGTCAAGAATTTTTTGTGTGCTTGGGAGGATGGATGCATTGAGTTGATTGCAATTAGAAAGACAATTGGCTTGAACGTAAAATTTAAATGTTTTTATTTATGGAGGATTTGTAAAATTATATCTTACTCTTAGAAAGTAAAAATACCTGATAAGTCGCTAAAGTTCGCGAGGTTAATGCACTTACAGTTACAGTGCATAGGTCAAATTCAATCCCGCGTCATTACTCATAATACACGTCATCTGATGTCTACATTAGCTAATTACGTCTCTCCGACCACATTACCTCTTAAGCATTGCTACTTCTCTATCGAATACGTTGAATTTTCAATTTTCAGCTGTTTTAGGTCACTCGTAACGCATCCCAATTAAAAAAAAAAATAAATAAAATAAAGAAGTGAAAAATGACGCCGCGCCGCTCGAAACGACATTCATTACGAGTAATTTAAAGTCCCGCTACAGCTGATCTGTCGACCGTCGTGTAAAAGATGTGTAGCGTAACTTTCCAACCGCGGCTACATAATTATCCTTATAATATTCGTTGAAAAAGTCAAGAGACCAGATTTGCACAACCCTTCGCGGTACAGCAGCTTCTAAACCAAAAATCCTCACCGTTATCTCCGAGTAATAAATCAGCCTCCAATTCATTACGAAAATAACAGCCATCTCATTCAATGTAGCGCTCGCGTACACCACCTCTGCAAAACCATAATGCGAACGAGCGACGCGCGTATAAGTTGTGGACAGAGCAAACAAAAACGCTACGGAGCTTATTATATATACGCGCGAGACGCGCATCGTAAACTAGCGGGTAATCGCTGACGTAATTAGCGATTAACGGAAAGTACGAGAGACGCGCATAGCGGTTGGACACTTTTCTTCTTTTTTCTTTTTGAAGTGGCTATGGGGCGAGATGAAGAAGTTGCCTCGAGGGCTTTCTTTTCAGGGGATTTGCGGGATTTGTACAGTTGAGTAGTATTTGTAGCGATGATGGTTCAAAGTCAATAAAGCATCCATTTGATAAATAAAGTATAGTTATTTCAGCATAAAGATAAAATCAATAAACTTTCAGCCTTCGACATAATACAAACATTATTTTTAAATATTTAAAAAATTTCTATAAAGTAAATGCCTATAAAACCATAAAAAGGCAATGACCGATAAATCATTAATGTAAAGTTTGTACTACATCAAGCCAATTCTATACCTATATATTTGTAGGCGAATTAAACAATTTTTCTCAATAAAAACAAGTTTATGGTATACAGCTTCTTGTATATAAGCTAAATATAGCGAAATTGGGACATGGAATACGGAATTCGTAAAGCTATTAAGTAAAATTACCTCAATTTTCTACTTGGTACAACCACTTACTCGCAGTTTTCATGGAAATATGAAAGGTAAACTGACTTATTTATCTCCTCTCCATTCCAATAATTTAAACTTTAATATTAATAGCTATACGTGATAAAGTGTAGATAATGTTTTCCGCTATATTCCTAAACAGCTTCACGTCGAGATTATTATTGGAAATTCTCGTGACATATCATGACATCGATATACTTTTTACTTTATACATACACTAATTTTATGTGACATGGAAAATGCACAGCTTCGTGATTTAATTGATATGCTAATGAGTATATAATCAAGGGTACCGGTTTTGTAGAACATCTCCTTCAAAAATTATATATCATTATAACCATAATATCCTCTAATATCTTTACACATACTATTATATGTTCATCACTGCAATAGCATTCTACCCTCTATCACGCCAATCAATCTACTACTACCCTCATCATCCATATACTTACACCGGCGCCTATAAACTTCCTCTCGCGTGCATCGGTCGATCCGTCAGCGAAAGTCGCGGCTTTTAATTTCCCTCTCCTCTCATATCATCCGCATACACAAAAGCCTCCGCGAGAAACTTGAGAGTCTCATTCGCCCCCTCACACCAACTTTTCGAGGGGAAAGCCTTCCTCGCGTGTTTATTTATGTATATAATACGATCTGGGCCGCGGATAAGCGCGCGGGAAAGCGCGCAGGTAGAATTATCATCGCTGCACTCGCGCCGGTGTTGTCGCCTTAGCTCGTCCTAACGACGCGCGCGAGTCTGTTATTTTTTTTAATCTTTTTCACGCCGCGAGGCAGCGCGTGTTAATTAAATCGTATGATTTTCGCTGATTTTTATCTGCCGCGAAAGTGCGCATTGTTTTTTATAAGGTGAGCGCGATTTGTTGTGGGCTTTTTTTTCTTCTCTTCGTGACGGTATAATTCATTTGTAATGGAAATTGCACGAGGGTGTTTGCTAACGCCCGCAGAGTAGTTGAATTAACGCTTATTGGTGTAATTAGCGGTTGGTGTAAATCATTGTTCTATAATGTATTCGAGATGTATTTGAGGTTTTTTGGTTCTTGCAATAAGTAGAAATGAGGGTATTTGATAAATATATGAATTATATGAGTCAATTAAGAGACTTGCGATTTTATGTTCAAAAAATTTGATATATATATAAATTAAAAACTTATTTTGAATCGTCTCTAACAAGAGAAACTTTTCTAAGATAATCGCTTGAAACATTCCAACACGACGCCGCATATATATCACTCAGCTTTCAAAACAAACACCATATACTATCTCTTTCTCCGGCTGCTCCTTCGACACATCGGAAGTCGCGCGAAAGTCGCACTGCGCGCAGCACACGGAGAGACATAATTTCCCGGGAGTCAGGCGCGCGTTACGTGTTATCGCTATCGCTTCCTTCATTCCTGCCTATACGCGCGTCGCGCTGCGGCTTTTAACGAGCATCGACTTTCCTCCCGCGCGTGCGCGCGTGTAACGAGCGGATTTCACTCTTGAGATCGCGCGAGTGTGAATTATTAGCACGACTGTGTCGAAGCCCGCGCACGCGGATCGCATCTGGCGTCTATAATATGTATCTGGCAGCTGTGATCGGAATATTTGAGGATTTTTAGGGTCTATACACGGGATCAGAGATATAAATTTTGCACGGTTCGCGCGCGCCGGCAGTGGGTTTATTATGTGGGTCAGCGTATGTGGAGTGCGCTGATTAGGTTGAATAAGTTTGTTCGGATTGAGGTTTCTGCTTTGTAGATGCAGTGTATGCTACATATATGGAGAAGTAATATATAATTGCATACTGTAACTTTAATCATTCAATCAGTATAATTAAATGATTGAGAAAGTTGTTTTAAGTACGAGTATAAATGATTTGTGAAAAGTTTATAGCTTTACAATGACTATAGTATGACTTTTAAAGTTATTATATTGAATAATAAATTTTATTGCAGTCATACTTATTAAAAGCGTTTCTAATTATTTTCTATATATAAACGTAACAATATATCAACAATGCTTACAATTAGTAACAGTAGCAAATAATATCGTACTAATATTGTCCTGAAAACTTAAAATTTTATCAAATTATGCCATTAAGATTTATATTTGACACTCACTTTGATCCTTAAATAATAAAATATGCTAGGAATATTGCATGAAATATAATAATGTTGTGACGTTAAGCACAGTATCATAAATTGATTAATTACAGAAAAAAATGAAAGATAAACGAAAAATACAATTATAATCATATTATTAACAAATAACCCTCTACAATATCTGCTTCCAGGGTATTCTGCGCCTGAAAGAGAGCAACCACAGCCAGGTGCGCTCGAAACGAAAGAACGTCGCGTTCCCCGAGTCCGTCGCCCAGATCATCGGCTACGACGGTGGCGACGACTTCTCAGACAATGACGACGAGAACGATCCGGACGACGCGGATAGCGGTGGCATCGACGTCGACGAGCTCCCGGACAGCGAAGAAGAACGCGCCCTCGGTAACCTCACCAGGGCCAACACGAATTTCAATACGGTAACGGCGAATCTGACAGGCGCGGCCGAGGAAGTCGCCAAAGCCCAGGCGAAGACATTCACTACTCTCATGCTGGGCAGAGCGCCAAAGGGTGGCGATGGAAAGAAGACGACAGTGCTCGTGTCGGTCAAACCGTTCGGAGGGGACGATAGCGTTCCAACCGCCAAGTATGTAAAATTTTTACAGGAAAAAACCTTTTGATGAAAGGAAACTGTTAGAGAATATTGTACATTGTACCCTGATTAAAATTCTATGATGTGCCCATATTATTTTAGGAGGCCAAGTGACAAAAAGACGTCGCCAGAACTAACGAAACCCAAACCGAGCATCATCGAGACTTCGGAATCGAAATCCGAGACCTCGACCGTAAAAACCATCAAGAAGATCGTCCACGACAATCCATCCTCCGAGACCGCGACGACGACGACGTCGAAAACGATAACGACAAGCAACCACAACAACACGTCGACCACTACCACGTCCCTTGGTAAGATCGTCGACATGCCGCTGATAACCTCGACGAATCTCATATCGGTTATACGCGACGAATCCTCCGACGTCCAGAAATCCGAACAGAAACGATCGGCGAACATCGCACGAACGCCGGCGATTAAGAAACCAGAAAACGAGAAACCGAGGATTATTGCACAGCCAAGTGGCGTCGATCACAACGCCGCGAAGAACCAGAAGAATCTTGAAATGTCGAACGGCGTGCAGCTGAATCTCAGTTCTATCGCGGGAACCGGAGAGAGCAACACGCCAACGGAGACCTCCAGCTTTGGCAAGGTATGTGTCGCAATGATTCATCGCGAGTCATGCGAATAATGGTGCCCCCAGGGATTATACGTAGCGCCGGCTCGATCGAGGACAGGCCGAAATTGTCGCGAATGGCCATTTATATCGTAGACAAGGTTCTCGATGAATCACATGTTTATTGTGGATTTAGAAACTGTTGTCAGATTAAATTCTTGAATATTTAATTGAGTGAAAATAAAAGAAAGGACAAGTTAATGTTTCGTTATACACACTAGTAGTAATTTTCTTTTATATATTTCAAACTTTTAAAAGTTTTATTGTTATTGTAAACATTAAAAAAAATGTTTAAGTAACTGACAGATTTTTGTGCACGTGATGCTCGCACGTGATCCTGTGTGTTGACCAATCATTATTAACTACTAGCAAGTTACTGACATTACTAAACAATTGAAAACCATTAGTGTCTCAAGCTATCATCAACTACTTATAATTTCTTTAATATTTAAAAAAATTTATTATTCTTTAATTCGCAGGAAATTCCGAACTATAAGACAGACTTCAGCTTAGCAAAGCGCACGAATCTCGCAGACCTCACAGAGCGCAAGGTCGAAGGTGAAGCGGCCAATGATAAGCACTATACCTTCGAGCAGAGCCGCGAGTCAGCTGGTGAACCTGACGGCAAGGCTGACGAGGAAGTCGTTGCCGAACCTCCAGCTTTACCTAAAAGTCCTCCACCAACGATCGACACCACTGCCTACCACCGCCTTGAGTCTCCGAAGATGTTAACATCCTCGACCAGCATCGTCGCGTCAGCCGAGCCCAGAGCATCGTTCTTGCACGGCGTATCGGAATCGAAACCCAAGCCAGTGGTGCCCCAGAAACCGGTCAGTCTACCATCGAAGCCGATTGGGTCTAGTCTGGCCTCGTTGTTGAGCGAACACAGAGCATACGAGTATAGATTGAGTCAGACTCAGCAGAGAAGCAATGCTCTGATGCACTCGCAGAGCGAGACTCAACTGTGCGGTGTAGATGAAGTTGGGACTAAAAGGGTCAGTGTTCAGGAAGAACAGACTGTCAAATTGAGCGCCGAATCCTGCAGTCAGCTGACACAGATGGATGTGTTCAAGGCGACGTGCGTGAAAACCACGGATAAGGATGAACAGGTGTGTAATACACAGATCAAACTATGGTTGCCCTGAACGATTACCACCTAAATAATATAATGAACCGTATGTTTACATTACGTATTTTAATTTTCATAATTATAGACTGAAGATGACCTCGACGAAGAGGACGAGGACGACAGCGAAGCTTCATCAACCGACCAAACCCGTTCCACGAACAAGCGTCGAATGGCACCACAACCTCCTACCAGCGACGACGCCTCATCCAACCTATTCGCCAGGAATCCAGCTCCTGCCCCCGCCAAATCTGACTGTCCTGTAGTACGCGAAAAGGAGAAGCGCGAACGCGCCGCCAGTTGTAGTCCAAAGTTCCGCAAAGCGGTCTGCGATGCCCCGGATCCGTGCCTGTCCTCGAGACCACCGGAACCGGCACCCAGGAGGAACATATCACTATCGCAGGATAGTCTGGCCATAGCAGCGAACAATGAGAGGGTCGTAGAGGAGAAAAAGAAGAGCAGATCAAAGTTCTCACTTAAGAAGTTCCTAAGGATGGGATCTAAGAAGGTAGGGCTTTTAGTGACAAAATATTTTGATACGTGTTGTGTACTGGATTTGAAGGAATGCATTTATAGACCTAATTTTTGATTCTAAACATACCATATTTCCTCCTTTTACAGGACGTCGATATGACGGGTAACTCAAGTGGCAAGAGCGACGAGATCCCGTCCACGCCTCAACCGAAGCCACGTCTAGAGATTATCCATCCACTAGAACTGGATGGAGCAGCTGTGCAAGTCTTGAGAAATGACAAAACCAGCGGTGAGGATTCGACGGATTCCAAGAGCGAACACCCAATCAACAACAGCAGCAGTCCACCGGTCCATGGGGCGCATCACGTGACGCGTAAGTGCTTAATGTTACTTACTTAAAAGAAATGAGCATTTGTTGTATATAAAAAGTGGGTAATAAAAAAATGTAAAGTTCCGGTTTATGTAATTTTTTTTAAATTTAATCACACAATCAAAGTATAGAGTAGTATAAGTACAGTTTTAATAGAACTAGAATAAGTAGAAAGTGTTGATCCTGTATATTTGATTTCATTAAAATATTTTCTTTATAAGGTTACACATTATTCAATGTTATAATATAGTTTAAGATATATTCTCCTTGAAGATTTCAAACAGTATTATTTCGATAAAACCTTTTCATTTTAGTTGAAATCGTTAAAAACGCGTTAAAAAATCTTTCTATTTTAGATAAAATGATTTTTTTTTCTTTAACCAAGAAAGCGTGATTTCGCACGAGAATAGAATAAACGACGTGATGTAGCCTGCTAAAATAACAGTCAAGAATTTCTCGATGACGCTAGAATCCTCTATATCATCTTCCTTGGTCATTTTTTTCCATTTAAGTATTTCATCTTTCGACAGTATCGCTTCTGTTTTGTACCATTTATCCACTAGTCCAGCTTCTGTCAAATACTGTATGACTTGTTCGAACCTTTTTGCAATATTCAATTGTGGAGTTACTCCTATTACATACCATACATTGACTAGGGGTTCTTTTAAAGCAGTAACTTTTGTTTTTATAAACCCCTGCATATATGCATCGGACAAGCATGAAATATTTTTGAAAGATTTCTGTACCAAGTTTTCAAGACAAATTTCCTTTACGCCTAACTCAGAAGTTCTTGTCTCATTTACACTATATGTACTGTTATATTTACGAACGTAAGTTTCGTTTATTGTTGACATTCGCATTGCAATTTTAGCGAGATTTTGAATCATGGGGACGCCCGTGTCCATTAAAAGCTCGTAATCGAATGTACTTGCCATAAAAGTTAAATTAGCCTTTTTAAATTCGTCCCACGTGCTCAATTCGATTTCGCTATTAAGGTTCACCTGTACGTCTACTAGTTGATCAATAACACTAACAGAATACACGGTTGATATGATCAACATACCGGTCAAAACGAATCTCTCAGCTGTACGTTCGGGCGTGTCATCCAAACCTATACCAAATATAGCGTACGAAATATTCGTGACGCTCCAGAAATCAGACGAAAATCTCATCAAGCGAGTGATAATCTTTAAAAATATAACTATAACCACTGTAGCGAAAAATAGCGACAGAAAATTGTTCGACAGCTCGACTAGTAGGTCTCTGTGTAGAATGGGTACTATTGCAATTATAGATTCCTGACGCCTAACATACACAAATGTCAACTGGTTAAGCTGGCTCACTATTTCGCTTATTTGAGATGCTTTTGATGGCATAGGTAGCTTCAGAAAATTTCCAATTACGTCGATCTTTCCATTCAAAACGTCTGGAATGGAAGTAGTTTTGATGCACTTACTATTCCTCTCTTGTTCTTCCCAACTATGTCCAGACATCAAGATTTTCCAAGTGAAGTTGCTGGACTTTGCAAGGACCTTATAAATGATACCATGTGGGCCTTTCAAAGTTTTTGGAATGGCACAACCAGTTTTGGGATCGAGCGTCACGTTGATATGTGGAACAGCTGGGACGAGTGACATTGTCAGTGTATGGTTGTAGTAGTTCCTAATCACGATTGGAAAGACTTTCATTATTGATGTGAGTTGTCTAGTGACGGTACGCTTTCGGTATCGATTGAATATATGCATTCGGGTGCTCGAAACAGTCAGCAACGGCAAAAATGAGGCTTTGGAGCTTCTTGGAATCATTGTAACTTCAAGCAGTTTTATCTTTCGGTCTACTAACATGCCGTCAATTCTAAACAAACGCGTAAAACCTGCCGATATAGTTGTAGATTTTACATTTTCAGCACGAAATGCTACAACCATCAAACTCGGTGGATCTCGAAAATGACGTAGAAACATAAAATAAATGCTCACTATTTTCTTGGTCATACTTGTAAGCGGAGTTTGATTTGTGACAGCTATTGGTAAAATACATAACGTATATGTTGGTACATACTGCTTAATAGAACGAGAATATGTAAAATACCTTTGAACATCATTTATAATAAGAATTGTTGGGAATACGTTGCCTATTATAGCTGTTAGTTCTCGAACTTGATCTGCATAAATTTTATTATGTTTTTCTAAAATAAATACAATTCTGTTAATGTGACCGTCCCGAATCAAACACTCTTTGAATTTAACCATCCAAGATAACTGAGATTTTGAAGAAGGAATCAAAAGTATTGTTAAAGAGACCACACATACAAGTGAAATTAAATGCCTCGTCACCATTATATAATCCTAAGAATAAAAGAGAATTTGAATCAGATTTATTTTCGAAATTCGGATTCAATAGAAATAACAACATTGAGTTCCATTTTATGCATAGATATTCTTTTAAAAAAATAGATTAACGTATTAATAATAATTAAACTTTACTTTTCGTTTTACTGACCTTACGTTGCGTATATCATTAAATGCATTGGTACATAAGTTAGATGATTGAAATGTCAAGCTGCACTACAAATAATTCTGAACGACTAACAGTAGGATTTTCACCTCCAGGTGATGTGTGACTACATACTATGTTTATTATTAATTACTTTACTACATTGTATTCTCCATTCTTTTATTGATTATCGAATTACAAAAGTTTCAACTTAGAATAATGAACAATTACACATTATTTAAACGAAATTTAATTATATGACCACAAGTAGAACTATTTATCTATTAAAAGTTTAAAGTGATGTTAACTTCATTAATTATAAAATTTAGTTCTGAAATATGAAGTAAACAACTTTTGATGCAAAAATAAATAGCCAACCAAATACTCTTCCTTAATACTTATTCATCAACATAAAATTTTTGAATTTTCAGCTCGACCGACCAAACCACCACCCCCGCCGAGGGCTCAGTCCCTGGACGATTCCTCGAGACCACGAGCTCCCCCTCCGAAACAACAACAACAACAACAACAACAACAACAGCAGCAGCAACAACAGCAGCAACCACAGCAAGCTAGCAACAGCAGTAAGCCGGTGAAGAGCTGGCAGCCGAACAGCGGCTCATCGGCGAGCGACTCGATTTACGCGAATCTGGGTAAGTTCAGGCCCATTCAGTGCAACTAATAACCACCGCCAACAAAAACCACCAACCTCTCTATTTAGCCATCCGTCGAATCGACTTTTAGATTTGAAACTTCACTCCTGTTGACTTTTTTTTTAATACGCAGAGGAGCCTACATAATAGTTTCGCTATATAGATAGATTGATTGATTTATTTACATACGTATGTTTACGTCTCTTTATGTAACAGCCATACTCACACGATACTCGCACCTGCTGCTTTTCTTGATTACGATTATGATGATGATGATTATTTTTGTGTACGTAGTTGTAGTGTGATATCTGGTACACCGACAGAAAAAGTCGCGATTGTTGCTGTTTCCAATTTTCTTTTTCTTTCTTTTTAGTGTTTCGAAGTTGAGAGAGAATTGATGCTGACGTAAAACCACTATAGTATGAAACTATATAGTGCTACAGTCCAAAACTATAAGTATTATAGTGGAGATGTGTGGTAATATAGTGTAATATAGTATCATAGTCTTTTCGTTATAGTATTGTAGTTATGTACTTGAGTAATGATAAAATTTTAAGATAATTTTATATTTTCATAAAAAATAATTGATTCATGAGTTAGTGAATATTTTTTATTAAAACAGGGCACACAATTAATAAAAAAAGTTTCAAATTTCATTTTAATACAATGGTTTATCTTTCGTGCTCTATTAATATTGGTAGAGAAAAATAATATTTCTTTGAATACTATAGTGGTAGCATTGTGAAATTAATAGCTCAAAGTGTTATTTTTAGATAGTAATTATTAGTATTTAATTTTTTTTATATTATAAGAGAAAAGACTTTGAGGAGCTTGAACATTTTTTGAGTAGATTGTACTTATTTAGCAATGAATGGCATATAAAAATGTATGTATTTGTTTTATTTGATTATCACATTGTTAATTAGTACACTTATTGATTATACTTAAAAATTGACGTAGTTTCAATTTTATTATTAAACTTTTGAATGAAATTTCTTAATGTAGAATTTTATGCTTCTTAAAAGGTCGTCTTTGTCATAAAGTGATTATTCTCTGATTTCTGTATTATAATTATGACATCCCTTGCAATTAAGTTTATTTTATTTTAATTATAATAAACTTTGTTATAGATGTCGTATAAAATTTAACAATTTTTAGTAAATACTTCTAATAAAAAAGAGAAATAATTTTTTACAGAAGGAGAAAATTTTGAAAATGAAAATCTTGAGAATGAACTGACTGACGCATGTGATCTAGAAAAAGAAACTGTGCTTTAATTTCTTACGAAAGCAAGGACTCTTTTATTCCGCTTTTACATACGTGAATTTGCAAAGAAAATAATTTTACTTAAAACATACACGATATAAAAAATCAACAAAAGTGTTGTAGAGAGATTTTTTCTCTCGGTGTACGCCAACAGAGTAAAATGCAAAAATGCAGGTTGAAGTGCGAATAACTATATACGTTAATTATAATGGCAAAAGAGCAATAATGCTGATGTACGTTTATAATGCTACCCTTATTATTGGGTGTAATGATCCTTTTCTTTTTGTACTTTGTCAATTAAACTCTGTTCGTCTCTAATAATACTATATTAATAAAAAAACGTAAGGTAGTCAATGTAACCATATAACGAGAGTTTATTAATCTTTGACGAGGTGAAATTTTTTGTATAACAGTAGTGATATGATATTAACTGAAGACTACCCCAACGAAACGACACTTTTGCGCAAGGTCTCGAAAAAAAACCAGAGAACGCGATTTGATTGTGCGACCGAAAGAAGAAACATCAAAACAAAAAAAAAACGAAAAATCTCGTCCGATGTGTGCTACGTAGTGCAATAAGTCTTTTTTGTTAACGAGTACGATCGATTAATCTTAGGTCGTTTTTTTAATGATTCGTGAATTCGTGAAACGTAGAGACTAGAATTTGTTATTTTTTTTTTACGATTCACCATGCTTTATTCTTCTTCTATACAAGTACACCGTCTATTTGCAACTTTTTTAATAAATTTTTTCTCTCGTCTTTCTTGACCTTTCACGGATGCTTCACGAGTCTCAAGGATTAACGATATCCTGTGATATATATATTATTTACTATAAAACTTTGATACGATTATGTTATACAATCTTAGGGTAAAGTTTATTATTAGCAGTATTTTTTTTAAATAATGTCGATTTTTATCGATTGATGATACGTGCGAGATAAGAGGAAAGTTTGAGAAGGAAGGCATGGAAAGTGATAAACTATATTATGTTTGAGAATGGCTGAATAGATGAGGAACGAAATCGTCAGGCAGTCGACTTCTTGTACGAATACATGCACGAAGCCAAGCGAAAGAAAGAAAGAAATGAAAATTTTGTAATTATGAAAACTTTTCAGATATACAACATGTGTCTTTTTTTGAAATAAACGTTTTTTCTAACCGAATAGAGTACTTTTCTTGCAGTCAATCACATACACGTCTTCATGTTACTTCTTTTTTTTTAGTCTTGTTTTTTATGTTTTGTGTTGTTGCCTTTCATTGTGTTGTCTCTCTTTTACGTGTTTTGTTTTCTTTTTTTATTTGTTTGATTGTCTTTCTTTTTTACTGAATTTCTTTTGCATTTTACTTTACTTTGCATTTAATATTGAATGATATTCTGGGCAAGTAACGTAATTCATATGTCTTGAATTGGTAAGATAAACTATCACAACAATGATTAAACAAACTTTTTTAAATGATGAGTTCAACTTTCAGACAGATAACAATTCTATCAAATGTCGAGTAAACTTTCGATGAGATCACCACTACGAATGTCACAGCAACATCTCATTCTAAAAGTAATTTTTCAATTTTTAGGAAAAACATTATAAGTTGATCAACGTGAATTCTTTTGTTTCCAAGCACACGGCTATTTCTACGAGGACACTCGGCTATTTCTCTTGCACTCGGTCGTTACATGTAGACAACCGTTGACAATATTCTCTCGGAAATCACAGTTTGAAATTACAGTGGCACACCATCAGCACATTAATCACACACCTCTCGCGTCGATATAAATTTCTCGACGATCGCACATAAGACACACCATTTTTTACAAAAATGACAAAAAAAAACAACGAGAAAAAAACAGTACGAAAAATTATACAGAGAATTTTCATACATCGATTCGCAAAAACAAAGGGCAAAAGGAAAACGGACCATTGCGCCAGCATATAGAACTATAATAATAATACACGTACACATACGTGTGTAAGCGGGGGTCGAGGCGATGATTTACAAGCGCCGTCCGCTTTCACCTTACGTCATGTATATACTTATATACACCTACAAGTGTATCGCTTTCGTGCGAGCCTTTTTTAACACGACGCGTTTCCCGGTTCGCCGGCCGACCGCAGAGAGGTCTGACAGCCTGGTTAGTTTTAGGATTTAGATATGGGCGAGGGTGATCTAATGGAGTCTGAAATCTCGTGGCTGTAATTGATTTAATTCGTCGGTTCATGGATGGCTTTTCATCCGTTTAAGAATTGACCGTTCGTATAGCGAAGATACCAATTTAATGTAATAGGAAGACAAAGGTTCTGGAAAAGAAAGCTTCTTATTAATTTCTATTGTGATTTTTAACGATATTAAACATATCTCTATCAAGATCATCCTCTCCTAAGATAAGAAAAAAAAAACGTCTTATCTATAGAAAAGATTAATTTTGACATTATAATTTCGATTCTTACTCTGCAATACATATACTATATCATATGAGTAGAAAGATCCAATTAGACTATTGAAACGCAGACAATCAAATTACCAAGAAAAAAAGTCAAAGCATATACCGCGACAATACCGCAAAAAACCGTCGCTCCACACATCACACCGCGTTTTTTCGCTCGAGCATGGCGCCTCTCCCATCTGCATAAATATATACACACATCACACTGATACATACGAATACATTGCTCTCCCGCTATAACTGGCCGGCCTCTGCTGGGGCGTGTAGGTATACATGTATGTATATGTACCCGCAGCGCAAGCAACTAACGCAGCATGCATTGAATGCAGATTCTCTCCTTGGCGGTTAGCATCTTGTTTCTCCTCCGCGGATTCGCGGCCGCGTTATAGCCGCATATATTTACGCTACCTCTCTTGCTCTATCTCTGTCTTGCTCCTTCTCTTGCCCCGTCTGTTTTGCGTCCCGCATCTCGTGCACTGGCTTCCTCTCTCTCTCCCGGCTTCCTTTCCCGTCTGGCGTATCTGTTATCCCGATGTTCCGTATACCGAGAAATGTGATTTACATCGTGACGGAAGGGACGAGTTGTTGATGTTTCGTCTCTCGCGCGACTTTTTTGCGCTGTACCAGCACTTATTCGAGTTTGTTTTCGTAAGCGGGATGGAGGATTAATATCGCTTGCTATTTGAATATGTTTAATGAATACATTTTGTATAGGTGTATGGTTAGATCGATATAATACTTTACATCTGAAATTTTCAGGTTCTTCTTTTTAGCTTTTTTACAAAAAAGATATTGAAAAATTTTATCGCACAAATATATTTATCGAATACATCTAATACGCGATTGAAGTATCGTTTTTCAGGTCAGAATTCAACCGTGTTTTCATTAATAAAGGTTTTTAATTTCTCGGTTCCATAAATTTTTTCTGTATACGTTAAATTAAAATTATTTCAACCGTGAATCAAACACGATTTCCAAAAAAAAAACTTGCTCTATCTCCTTCCCATATAACCCCCTCAACTAACCCTTATCATCATAATCGCTATGTACCCATCGTTCATCCTCGTCATCCACGAGAGCCGCATGTTAAGTCGCATTATCGCCTGCGCGCGATCGCCTCAACCAAAAAACAAAAAAAAAAAAATTATTGCGCTGACCAAAAAAAAACCATAAAAGCCAGCATCAGCCGCCGCCTCTCGTCTTTATTGTCTTGTGATTGTGTAATTTACTAACACTTGGCGCGCTTGGGCGTTTTGGCATCACGGCGTGAAGGGCCTGCAGCGTCGGAGGATGTTGCAGGTGCCATCAGGAGTACACTTGCGCCTGTCAAGCCGCGACGTACCTCCAGCATGCGGGACCAGCCGGCTACGCCGACGTCCTCGCCATCGGCAAGCTGCAATGGCCGGACAGCTGGACAGAATGGGATGACGACGATGCATCAGGCGAGGCAACTTCCGGGGTTGGAGGTGAGGCAGAGGATGACGCCTGCTTACGATTCATCGGTGAGTGTTGAGTGGAGGCTGAATGTGAAGGGATTTTGGGTCAAATGTTTCTGGAGACTTGAGATTTCTCTCGATCCTGGGAAGATTATTCAAAGAAAGTTTCAGCTTTAATTCAGAAGCTTCGTAGCTTGGTACAAATTGTAGCATTCGTTATTTAGAATGGTCGAATGTTCCTGGAGCTTTAAGATAGTTCATCACACATATATAGCAATATATACAGATATTTGTAATGAATTTTTGTTTTTTTTTTGTCTTTTATAGTTGATACAGCCACATCAAATTTATTCGAATGATGGGTGTCTTAAGAAGTGGAAAACATTTTTTTCATGCAAGACAACATAGTATTGACGCTAATATCAACAATGAATTATTTTGAAATTTCACTAACACGTCGCTTCTTTGCAAACTTTTGTTTTACATGCATCTATCTGAAGATAGGTTATACAACAATATCGTTACCGCGAACCTACTCTCAAATTTTATAAGGAACAAAATGAGACTTTGATCGATACGA
>UXGD01001092.1:0-39962 GCA_900474315.1 Torymus auratus | reverse complement strand
GATATGTGAGTGGTTTGGTAATTTGGTAAGAGGGTGTGTAAGATTAAGAGGAATTATGGGGTTACCGGTGTTGTAGCTTTTTGAAAGTTTGAAAATTTCTCAAACTTCGCGAACAAAAAAGTGTACATACCTAGTAATTTATTATTTTATACTATAACATTGGCTTGATTAACAACTCTAACGAAAATCAAATGTATATAACCATTTTAAATGAGAACCTTTTCTACTTAAACATAAATTGATAAAAAAATGTTCATCGGAAACAATATTATTCAAACCAAAGCGAACAGTAAACTTTCCTCTAGCATACCAACTCACGTGCCGAAAAACAATTACCTCACACCAAATGAAAAAAAAACTCGCCTTACTACACACATATATACAGCACTGCAGAGGCGAACCACGTCACAGTCACCTGCACGCCGCGCCAACCGTAGCTCTCTCGCTCTCTCTCTCTCGCGCTTCCTTTTCGCGCGGTAGTTTCAGCGCGCCGCGACGGCGGCAGCTGCTGCTGCGCTCAGTTCATTGCCTTTTTATCGAACCATTGCGGCGCGACCGAATATTAGCCTCTGTTCGCTCGCTCGCTCGCTAACTACGCCGCGTGAGGATCGTTATATTCGATTTGCGCTACTGGCATAACGGAGAGGTTGACTCTCGTTAGGTATGATTGTTTTTTTGGGGAGCGGTAAAATATAGGTGTATATAGTAATAATAGTAAAAGAATAAAAGCAGCGTTCTCGGGTATTTATGGATTTCGAGAATAATGAGATCTGACCCAGAAGCATAAATCCGCGTGCGATGGCGGCCAAATGTGCGGGCTTTCGCTTTGAAAAATATGCGCGCGGGCGTTTATGACGCTATGAAAACGCTGCTCGCTCTCGCTGTAACACGTGAATTTGATATAGAACACGCGCGTTTTACGCAACAACCCATCGGTGGTGAATAATTTACGGGCCCGTCGCCACGTCGTGTGCGGTATAAAACAATTTTCGCTCTTTTATTGCAGAAGATGATCGGCAGCACTATATGTACACGCTTGTGTATATTGCGCAACAAAGCGAAACGCGAAGCTACTTCTACGACATTGTGGCTAAACAATACTTTCACAACACCTCTCTATATCTACGATTCGCCTTGATCTATCAATATTCCTTACCTATATATGTACAAGTCGACAGACGGTCCAGCTACAACTGCAAGCTCGCTCTCTCGCACACGCATGATCACACACTTGTGTATATACACCGGCCGAGCCTCCACGTGGACTCGTTCGCGCGCTCGCGGCGAGACTGCGCGTGTACGCGCGCGACTGAGGGGATGATGCCGCAACCCTCTAGCTCTTTGGCTCCCTACCTATACAGCTCTCTATCGTCCTGCGCCCCACCACTACGCTAGCCGGTACCGCGTGCTCCAAATCCTGCGCGCAGCCCCTAGAGGAAAGCCACTGCTGCTGCTCTATGTCTTTGTCGTGGAGTGGTGCTGGTGGTGGTGGTGGAAGTAGGCCGGGTTGTGGATGTACTTTTGCCGAAAATTATAGGGGGATATATATATATTTTCGTGTAAAGGTGTACACTGCCAAAGTGGGGCGCGATAAATAGTTTAAAATGTATTGTTACTTGAAAACAAAAATTTCACGCGCTGCTTGGGTGGGTATAGCACAGTTTTTATGATAATGAAGAATAATTTTAAATGATGGGATTTGAAAAATCTTATTGAATAATAATAAGTATAATAGGTATAATATACACATATATAATAAAAATACACTGACAGAATGGAAAGAGCAATTTTCTTTTATTCATGACAATAGTAATAATAATCAATCAGCTGTACAATAAATCCGTATACACTCCGCACTCAAATCACTAACGTGTGCAATTCACGTGAGCGCACCTCGTCGCATACGAAAAGCTCTCTCTCTCACACACTCGCTTCAGCGTCATACATTAGCACCCGATAGAACTCGTCGGTCCTACCTTGATATCAACAATACATAATAATTCGCGGCGAGCGCGAATTTCCTTTGAGCTCTGACCCGCTCGCGCGCGTACGTGTGTGTACATATAGTCGTCCTCGGTTTAATATAAACCGGTCGATACTTACGCGAAAAAATATAGATATATGTATACATGTGTCAACAACGCGCGTTCGCTTACAGTGAACGCGATCGAGAACCTCGACGAAAGCTCTCGCGGTTACATCGTGTATGTGTGTATATATATATGTACAGAAAATTATTGCTACTTCGTATACACTGCGCAACGGTTCCTCGTATGAAAATAGAATTCTATATAGTTGTGTCTTGTAGAAAAATTGTCGGGGCGGGTATACGCTTTGGGTGTCTCTCGGTTATTTGGATAAGTCAATATTTTTCTTAATTATTAATTATGTATATCATGTATAAACAAAACCTCTTATTAATTGTAGGTTTCTTAACATATAATTATTGTATCATGGTTATACGATTAGACTATAAAAAGCAATATAAATGAAATAGGATTTTTTCGTGTGTAAATTATCTTTTTTTACAAAATTGCACAATATACAAATGAAAATTAATATAGATATTACATCTTATAATTTATCGTATATCATTGCGAGTATAAAATATTAGAGAAAAAAAATCGCAATATAGAGCATTGCAAACCCAATATTCGACTTCGACAAATTGATACAATGGTATCAAATCATTCCAATAAAAATTTTACAAAAATACTCAGCAAAAATCATTGTGCTATTGTCGAAAAAACACGACCTTATAAATTATCTTTACAGTAATAACGCGTTCTTGTATACAAAACTCTCAACCCAGCACACACAAAAAAAATTCTCTCCAGCTCACACGCACACAAACCCTTCCTTATATACCTTTATCCAAATAACCTCGCAGACCCACACCCCCGTATACATCGACTGTACTGTATAATAGTAGCACTGCGTAAGGAAGCAAAAGTCACCAGCAATTCCTCCAGCAGCCGCAGACAGCGCGCTGACTCGGGAACGACGATGGGCAGTTGTTGCTGCGGAACAGCGACGAGGCCGTCATCAAGGGCTAACCCAGCCCCACATCCAGAGACATCATCACCAGGAAGCCGACCACGGCGCCCCAGCTGGCCAACTTGCCGTTGCCGCTAAAAAAAGACGGACAGAAGTCAGTTTGTAGCCTACTGTTTGCTTATATTTAAGTGTTATTGGCAGCGTAAAATTTCTATACGGAAATGGTATCGTTATTTCGTGTAATACTATTAGTTACAGGGTACCTATACACCAAAGGGGTTGTTAAACAGTTTGATTGATGATGCGACTGATACTACCATAGCCCACCTTAATCGATAGATTTAGATTACCGTTACGCACCGAAACAGCTCAATAAATCAAGTCACCACCCTTTTCAACCCACTAAAAAATGAAAAACCTCTCGTTCCACCGTCCACCTACGCAATCGGGCTCACCTCGTGACGCACGCGAGAACTCGGTTCTCTCTATCTCTCTCGCAACCGGGGATTAAAGTCCGCAGCGTATATGTCACGGCTTGTTGATTTTGTAAATTACACGCGCGCGCGTCAATTCGAGACGTATACGTACGCGGGAGTGGGCGGTATATCTGGGATGCGCATCAATCATACAGGCCGCGGTGGTAAGTAGAAGTGCGCAGCGGTATATATGCGTTTGTCTAGGGGGTGGTGGTATTTTTATCCTCGAGGTGATGCAAGTGCCCGGGGGGTGTGGACAGAAAGTGAAGGATTTTTAGAGATGAAAGGATGAGGTTGTTAAATTATGTGGATAGGATATCAAATATTGTGAAATATAGAAGAATGGTCCGAGAATATCATAAGTGAAATGAAAAATAGGACTTCATCGAAAATAAAGACGTATATGTATAGCTGACTTTATTATAGGTGTCGAATGATTTGATGGATGATCGGTTGTTTGGAAAATGATGAGTTGGTGTATGATTTGACATTAGGAAAAGCGTCTATCTATTGAGTTGTTTAGACGAACGTAACTTTATTAGGTATAATCCATTAGAAATTCTTAAAATAAATTTTGCTCTTTTATTTATATACAAATATTCATCATAATCCGATGCTTTGTGTCGTTCGTTGAAAACAAATAATTTGAATAATAGGATCTTATAAATCCTCATCAAGGTCATAAGTTTCGCGCCATTATCTATACCACAAATAGTTCGATTCATCGCCTAGTTCCACACCACTTTATATTACACATCATGTACTACAAGCCGCACTACAACCACTTCAATCACCCAGCGCAACCCAAATTACCCACGATAAATAACCCAATCACCGCCTCGCACCCCCAGCTCTCGAATCGGCATCACTCTCTCACCAAACACCCGAAAAAGGCGAACAGTCAACAATCAACCCGCACCGTCTCCTCTACTTCCAACAATACTCTCTCCTCGTCACCAGATCACATACATACGCACTTACAACCCTCGTCTACCTGACCCGCGGCAATCGATACATACACATACACACAGCTAGAAAAAGGGGGCCACGCGCGCCGCTCCCGTTCTCATCTTCGCGCTTTCTCAAACCCGGGTGTCTGGTGGGGGGGATCCGTTTTCCCGAGGGAGCGCGCCTAGTCGCGGTATCTCACCGACGGCGTATATACGGCACAAAGCCCGGGCCAATTACAATGACAATGGCGTACGGGCCCTGGGAAAACGAAGGGACCCTCGTGTATGTATGCTCTGGATTTTTGGAAGTATGTACACGCGAGTTTGTGTGGATATGGGAAAGGATAGGAGAATTTTTGGGAGGAAAAGGAAAGTTTTCAAGGTGGTTTAGGTGGAGTGTGTTAAGCTGGTAACTTGGATGGGGTTGGTGAGTGGATGAATGGTGAGGACTGAGGTGATATGTGATATGATTGATGGCCTGGGAAATTAATTGTTCTGTAATGAGATGCTGTGTTTTGTCGTTTGGGACGAACTAAATGACAATTTTAGCTGATGATGAATGATTGGGTATAACGCCACTTCTTACTAGACGAGAATCGTTTCGAAGCATCTGAAAAGAGTAGGAAAAATGTTAATTCTCTTAGCAACAACCATTGATTATTGCGTCATCATAACTCAACACAAGCAACCACCGCAGCCCAACCGTTACATCCTAATCGCCCTCCGACCGTTTCAACAATCCGTCGCGACGAACGGCAAAAAAAGACGGCAAGGCCATCGTATAGTATATATATACCTACGCGGGATCCCACAGGAATTCAATTCCAATTGCGTGGCTACTGTATAGCAAAGAAAGACGCGCTCGCGCGCCGCGGCTTTGTGATCGCCCCTTCTCGCCGTTCTCTGTCTGTATATATACATATTTCTCGGCGCCCTCGAGCTGTTTCTCAATTTCCACGTCGTAGAGTGAAGGCTGGTCGCTTGTTAATTAGGGGGAAAGGTTGGAGGGTTGGCATAAGCGATGATGGAGATTTTGGATGGTCAGGGAAGATTTAAGGGTGGGGCGATGTTAGGTGGTCGGTGAAGTTTTGAATAGTAAGTGGTGGTTGGACAGTTATAGTAGCGTAACAAGGTTGTACAATCGCGTGATTATAAAAGATTGGGAAGTTCTATGATTTATAAAGAAAAACTGCACGTCATTTTATGCGAAAATGATATAACAAGTATAAAATGATATAAGAAGTGTAAATCTTTCCCTTTTGTTTCTGATTAGTTCAAAGCAGATTTATAAATCATTTGTCTGATTGGCCGCCGACCTACTCTTCCTTCTAATAAGATTGCAACAATGGAATAGCACGTGTTACACAAGGTCCTCGTTATACGGCGAAAATTCCCATTCAATTAGTCAGCGCGCACTCAACTATAGCATTTCCACGCGTCGTCCTCTTCCCAACGCGAATCGAAAGCTCCCCAACTCAAACTACCCATACAAATCCCCAAACACACACAGCTCTTTCTCCTTATCTTTCTCTCCATTCTCACTTCTTTCTCTCCTCTTTCTCTCCCATCCTTATACCGCTTCACACTATTCCCCCGTCTCCTCACTCTCTTTCTCTTGCGCCCTTTCGCACGCGCGGCTCGTCTCCCCATTCACGCGCTCTCTCGCGCGCAGCGCCCGAAGAAAAGAAGAAAGGAGGCGCGCGAGCATTTGAATGATCGGAAATAAAACGAAATCGAGCGCTCGATAAGGGAGAGAGAGAGAGAGAGAGCTCGGGGGCATTTAAAAAGAGCGAAGCGAGAGAGAGAGAAAAAAACGAGGGCATTGTGTCGGTGGTGGGAAAGCTTCTTCTTCTTCTGTTGTTGGTACTGAGGCTCGGCCGGTTCTCTCTCTCTCTCTCTCTCTGTGTTTCGGGGGGTGTGGAAACGTGAGACGGAAACGGGTGCAAGTGCAGGAGAACTGCTTTTCGAGGGAAGGAGAGAGAGAGAATAGGAGAGAGGATGCGCGAAGGTCGGAGGTGAAGAGGTGTGCACAGTAGTGGTCAAAAGTAGGGTTGCGTAGAGTAGCCTGTTTTAGAGTCTCGATGGTTATAAGAGTGATGGGTTTTTAGTGAGCCTTATTACTCGCAACAGATATATATTTTGATTGATTATTATATCATAAATATCGAACTATGCAGTTTTTAGTAAATAACAGATTATTTAGAATATGAATTACGTATTTTTTTCATACTCTCTGAAGTTGAATTAGTAAAAAAATAACCACTAAACATTAGTTAAAATTGCTCCACTGTCGAATCAGTGAATATTATATCATAATATTAGTGAATATTCACTAATTCTACGGTGGAGCAATTTTAACTAATGTTTAGTGGTTTTTTCACTAATTCAACTTTCGATAGTAATCATTTTACTGTGATTTTCATTAAAAAGCTAAATTTTTATTTTGAAAAAATCTGCCACATAACTGATATTTTACTATATAAGAATGGGAAATGGGATTTCTAGGTGAAGTTTAAATAATTAAAAAATATCCCTTGTATTACAGACAGCTCTTATACATTTATCAACGGCCATCCGCCACAAAACCATTACGCACCAAATCACGAAATCTCAACCCAATGTCTTTTCCAACCCGACTGTACCTCAATCCCACATCCAAAGGACCACGCCAACTAACCCTAACCTTCGATCCTCTCTCCATACACATGCACACATAGCCGCACACTTGCCCACCTTCAAAAGAAAGAAACCCAAGGTCTCTCTCTCCACATACACACACATACTTGGTCCGCGCGAAGAAGAAGAAGAACCGGAACCAGTTAGCCCGCGTGTACGCGCACCCCGGCGCCTTTGTCTTTGCGCCTCGTTTCCGCTGCAACGCGCGCACAATAGCCTCACCCTGCTGAAAAATCGCCTGCCTCTCTCTCTCACTCTAGGTGATTTACATTAGCGCTCGTCTTCGGGACCTTATATATACCTATAACACTCGTCGCGGGAGAAAACACTGTCGCCGGCTTTTACGACGGGGCGCGCGCGTATACACGGGCTATTGTGCGTGTATATACCCTCTCTCTCTCTCTCATTGTGCCACGATTTCGGGGGCATAATTTGGTGAGTTATAGAGCCACGGTCTTAATTGTCGGAGGGATCGCGCGCGTGTGCTGCAAGAGAGAGAGAGAGAGAGCGTGAGTTATGCGGAGTTGTGATAGTTGCTTTTTAACGCCGAGGGGGCTTGTTGTCGGCCGCGCGCGCTTATATACGTCTCGTAACTGTCTCGCGGTTGCGCAGCTCTGGTCTATACGCGAGCGGCCGCGTGTAACTGTTATAGTGCGCAGCCCGCGAGGGCTATATAATTTCATATAACGTATTTGGTTGATACAGTGTATTAAATGTTTAGACGAAAGGAAGGGAACGTAATTTATGTCTCAATAAAATTAAAAAGTGTAAAGGAAGATTTTGATAGAGCAATGAATTTTTTTTTCCGGAGTTTGGGGCTACGTTGTAGTCTGTGTGCGTATGTCTGTTAATAAGCATTCAAATGAGGTAGTAAAAAGTATATAAAATCGCCCTAGGAGACGTTCGGCCATTGATGAAAAGACTTTCGGACTGCATGTTGAGCAAATGTGCAAGAATTTATGTGAAATATTCGTATTCAAGTCTACAATTTATAGAAAAGCGTGTGATAGTAAATTGTACCGAAAAATTGAACGATTTTAATACAATGAATGCAAACGAAAATATAAAAAAAAAAAATTTTAACAAATTATACTATATGCGCCTTTAAATCTGTTACTTTTTTTACTTTTCAGTTACCAAGTAAGAAATTAATTATAAATCTATCACATCTATCATTATATAGCCAAAGCATTTTATGTGTTCTGCAAAAATTTCTGTCATCATACCTCTGGTGCGCCTCTGGAATGATATCATCAATGACGACGTAGATCATAGCACCAGCTGCGAAGGCCAATGCGTATGGTAACACCGGCGCTGCCAGGGTGACGCAAGCGGCACCCAGGATGCCAGCGATAGGCTCGACCATCCCCGAGAGCTGGCCATACCAGAAGCTCTTCAGTGTGCTGAAACCCGCTGCCTGCAGCGGTAGTGATACTGCCAGGCCTTCAGGGAAGTTCTGGATTCCGATACCGATCGCGAGATTTCTGTAAGCAGAAGAAGAAGGTGTGGGGTTAATATATTGGCGGATTAGTTTGTGGTTTTGATTGTGTAAGATTTTTTTTTAAATATTGTATTAAACATTTTATTGACTTTTCTCAACTTGTGAGAAGAAATCACTAAACATTAGATAAAATTGCTCCACCTTAGAATTATAGTGAATATTTACTAATTCCAAGGTGGAACAATTTCAGCTAACGTTTAGTGGGTTTTTCACTAATTTAACCTTAGAGTGTAGATATGAGAAAGAAAACACAAATCATTTCCCATTATAAACAGTTTAATTTGCAATAACTAATGTAATTGTTAAATGAGTTAAATGTTAAATAAGTTATATATATAAGGTTTCACAGTGAAAAGCTAGATTGGTAAGCAGACATAATAAAAAAATGTCAAAAAGCAATCTTTATATCTTTTGAAGATTAGAGAAAAATTTGTTAAACAGCAAAAGTGTTTATAATACGAGCTTTTGCTCATCTTTAAGACCAAAGAAAAATAAATTTAAACTTTCCAATAAGAAAGGTTGCTATTCAAAAAAAAATTTCTATCCTACATTTTTTAGTATTAAAATGTAACGTTTGATTCACGTAGAAAACAATAAGTCGATCAAAACAGCAAGTTAATATCGTTCTTAAACATTAATCTGGAATTCAAACTAATCTACTTTCAGATACAACAATGAATTCTCACGTACCATATTTTGAAAGATCGCCTTCAACGCGATCCAAAATTAATGATACCTATAAACTGCCGATGAAATGATAAAATTAAACGGACATCATAGTTAAAGCTCGATCTAATAACAAATAACCCGTTTTCCCACTTCGACAAGCCCAATAAATCATTACCAACCTCAATAATCGAGTATAATTCCAGCCGGAATCAATTTCAAATCTTACCGATCAGCTCTCACCTCCCTATCACCCTCGATTTATCAAACCATTCAACCCCTCCCCCCTCTAATCCTCAAAAACTTCTTCCGAAAATTCCTCCAAACACCTAGCAGCGCATTCCGCGGGCTTGCCTACAGCAATTAGAAGCGCGCAGGAACAAATCGAGAGACAATCGGCCATTGTATCCCCGTGCACGAGCGCGAAATCCGAGAATAAGAAGCGCGCAAGGCCCAAGGAGTCGGCTTCCACATTCCCGGCATTTTTCCGCGGCCGGTTCATTCAGCGGCGGTGGCGGTGGTGGTGGTGCTGGCGAGTTGCGTCCGGATAAGGAGAGTGTGCGCGAGCAGGAGAAGGTTGTACGACGGTCGCGCGGCTAAGCGCATTCCTGGAGGACATGGAAGGGTTGGGATGGAGTGAGGTGAGGTGGGAAGTATGGTGATAACGTGTGGGTATAGGTGGTGAAGTTGGGTTGTTAACGCGTTGTGTGAATTGGATGCAGAATTGTCAGTTGTAGTCTGGAACTGTTTAAGTTTCTAGCTTGTTTTCGAACCCTTCTATTGTAATCTTCCTAATTATAAAATTATTTTAAAAGTAAAACATATAATACAATAATATAATTATATTTTAGCTACAGTTATCCAATTGAACTTTTTACAAAGTATCCCAAAAATGATACATCATTCCGATTGACGATTAAAGTTGTTATTATAGCAAAACTTCAAAGTCCATCTCCTCAGAAGACCCTCAACGCACCAAACAAAACTTTAACGAATCCCTTCATCAGAAAACCATAAACCTCCTCAACAAAGCCTTTACAACATTCCACAACCACCTCAGCACACCAAACAAAACTCCCTCGGCGTTCCACTCTCCTCCTCGGATATATCGCACTTCTCTCTCCCTCATCCTCCGCATCCTCCACCTAACAAACTGAAATCGCGATAAACCGATATCGCTCTCTCTCTCTCTCCCTCGCGCGGCCTCGCGGAGCCTTGAATGAAAGCCGACGATTTCCTCTCTCCCTCTCCCCGGCGATACGATACACACATACACAGAGAGAACTCTAACCCTTTCTTCCTCGCGCTTTAAAGAAAAGGAGGAGAAAAAAAAGTTTAAAGACGCGCGCGAGAGTAAGCGCTTAGAGCGAAGAAGGAGAACGCTTACCAGCACACACACACGTATCGGTACATACATACATATATATACATGCGGCCTGAGAATGAGAATGGAGAGGAGGTGCGGAGGGAAGAAGCAGGTGAATGAACGAGCGCGTCTGCGGAGAGCGGAGAGAAGCTGCTGCTGCTGTAGCTGCTGTAGCAGCCTCATGGGTTTTGCGCGCGCGCACGGCCATCTCATATTGCACTGCGAGAGAAGGATGAATGAACGAGTGAAGTGTACGGCTGAGAAGGAGACAGAGAGAGGGTGTGGCGAAGGATGGTATTTAGGTCTAGTTCGGATGACGTTGTAGAGTTGGACGAGGAGGCTGTTTGTAATTGTAAGTGGTTGCTGAAGCGCGGATGCTGGGATTGCGATAACTCTGATTGCTAAAATGTTTATAGCATATGATTGTTCAATTTTCTTGCGGAATTAGTACCTACTCGGCAACTCTCAACATGTCAATTAGTTTCGAGTGAAAAGCTCTCGCATAACACGATGATGAAATCCTTTGTGAAGAGCCACTCTGACATCCTTTGTCGATCCCCATATATCCATCCAAGCTCAAAAGCCAGACGATATATACCCCCAATCATCCAGCTCGCACCTTCCTTATTACCCGTATCAATCTCACCCTCTCGCTCTCTCATCACCCCCCCTCGTTCCCACCTCCCCTAACGATGAAAACAACAAAAAAGCCCTATAAATCCACCATACCGATAAGTACAAAGGGATCCCCGCGACTCTATCGCCATCAGCGAATGAATGAACGAACACGAGCGCTTGCGCGCGACTTTCTCACACGCGCGGATGCATGCTGCAGGCCATTTTTACGCATTCCGACGAGTCGCCGCGTGAGAGGAGGTACAGTTAACCTGCCGCGACTAGCGAGCGCGAGAGTCTGCGGCGCCGAGGTCAGTCTGTAGCTCGCGAGTGCTGCAGACGAGCCGAGAGGTGTCTGTTATCGGTGGCAGGCGGTGGTGGTAGTGCTGGTGGTTCGATGGTTGGGGATTTTTTTACTGTGGTTGTGGTTGGAATGGACACGTTGGCTTATAGATGGGTGTTTGTTGAAGAATGATTTTTAGAGGAAAATTTAGTTTTGTTAGGGTAGGTGGTTTGGTAGGGACTAGAGACGTTTTTTTTTTAATTATTAGGAGGAAAAGTTTATTATGGGTTATTGTTTAATGTATACCTGAAAGGTACTATAACATGTTAGAGAAAACTGAATCTCTTGAGAAAGATAGAGGTTTTAATCGGTAGTTTCTTAAAGCACTAAAGTTCAAAATCTCAATACTTTTGCAATAGGGGAATGAAGTTTATTAATTATTACGTAGACCCACGAAATAAAAAAAAAATTAAGTGTACTAGAGTCTTAACAAAGCTATTTCTCACATGGATTTTGCGATATCTTTATCTTTAATACTTTTGAGTTATTATTGTGCATATATTTTGAGATGGATGATATTGTTTTAAGATGATTCAAAATGATTTTCGCAAGGTATGAGTGACACTGTGCACTATCCAAACAAATTATTAAAATTTTTCTTTGATGTAGCAATAAGATGAGCACAAAATTTTTAAAGTGAATGATATTTTAAAATATTTGGTTGTTAAAACAAAATAACGCTCACATTCAGGTTAAGTGAGTCAAAATAAGTAGACAAAATACCTGTATCAATTCCCGCGTAAAAAAAGTTGAGATCACAGAAAGATAATTTTGAGATATGTCTCGATTATGGCACTATTTAATACTTTTTAAGATGAAAAATCTCAACGAATAATCAAGATGATTTTAATATTTTTTTAATCATCGCTAATTCAGCCTTTGAAAGCATTTTTATGATGCTTTTCAGACATACGGAATTCATTATTTAATATCATTTTAAGATAAATTAGAGAATAAGTCAAAGTTTATTTTGAA
The DNA here is from genome assembly GCA_900474315.1 of Torymus auratus. Classification (NCBI taxonomy): domain Eukaryota; kingdom Metazoa; phylum Arthropoda; class Insecta; order Hymenoptera; family Torymidae; genus Torymus; species Torymus auratus. Next base: position 27,397 of record UXGD01001092.1, on the reverse strand, counting down.
GACCTGTATTATCCACAAACAAATATGACGTATAAAACCGATATATTAATATTTTATCCTCCACTATGTGAATACGTATGTTATAGCTGGAGAACACAAAAAAGTATCATGTTTTGGTTGGAATTTGCACGAAATGTAATTCCTTTGAAAATGCTTTAATATACGACGATGGAATGTGGAGATTCAGGTTACTGCTAGTTTTAGCATGTCGATGCACTTTATGCACGTTTCATGGGAATAAAGTATATTTACCGATACAGAATTTTTCTAATCCGGTATACCGGTTTCGATATAAAAATAGTTTACTTAGTTAATGGCCTTTCTTACAAGTTTCCAAGTAGACGTATATTTGCCCACACTACCTATATATAGTCGTCCCGAGTTTATTGACTGAATATTCGCTGAATAAATATAGTTCGCGCGATAACGCCATACTTTATGGATTCGATTCCTTAATTGGATACTGCTATATCCGCTAAATTAACCGACGATAACACCGCGAAGCAACTTGTAATTCGCAGGTAATTAATGATTTAATTTTACCGAACCGTTTCACCCAATAAAACGAAAACTCTGACTCACCACGGGACAATGAGAACCCCAACAATCGAAAAAAACTCCAGCAAAAGATCACCGAAACCGCTACACACGATCTCTCGAAAAGAGAGAGAGAGAGAGAAAAAAAAACAACGCCAAACGAAGCCACTAAAAGAGAATTACGACCTCGTTCGTACACGTCGAAATCGAACGACAATGCCATATCCTCACAATGCCCCCGAATATCGCTCGTTATTGTCAAGACTTTTATACACGGCGCGCGTGCGCGCGCTCACTCGCACCTTGACCACGCGTCGATTAGACGATACATTAGCGTTGTCGAAGGAGATCACGCGCGTGGCGCTTCGTACATATACACACGTATATAAAAGAAGAAGAGGCCATTGTCGTTTTGCGGTAATTTATGGGTTCGACGGGGGCATTGTGAGAGGAGGAGGAGCTCGCTCGAGCTCGGTAGTGATTCGACTCGCGTATATAGAGAAGAGTAGATGTGTCGTGGGATTCCCGTGTATGCATGCGTGCGTGGTGTGAAAAGGAAAGTGAGCTGGTCGTTGTTAAGGATAATGTGCGGAGGTGGTGAATAGTTTGTTCAAGTGGCTGATTGAATGGTCGAAGCGTAGCGTGTGTATAGTCGCGAGGTTTGGAAATGGATTCGTAATAAATTATAGATGCGCTTACGGAAATTAACCTAATCTTTCATTGTTAGTCAATTGTAATACTTAATAGCTTTTTTCAATAGTAATTAATATTATTTTATTTTAAAAATGGAAAGGTCAAGTGATACCCTACGAAACCTATTTATTTTAGGTACCACACTCATCAATTTATCTAATATTGACGTTCATTAAATTCCCACTTTGTGTATAAAAATTGAGATTGAAATTTACAATCGTTTCATAAATTTCTCGCCCCTAGACGAATCCCCGATGAGTTACGAGGCCTAATCCCGAATAAGAATCCAAAACGACCACTACATGGAATATCATCCGATATATCAAAACATCTTTACTATTATAACCGTCATTAGCTCTCTCTCGTCTCTCGCAAACAAGCTCGCGCGTTATAAAACCATACACTCATACCCAATTATACGATCAATAAACAAACTCCGGTCCCCGCTACAAACCATAAACTACACACACATAGAAATATAAAACTCTCCCAGAAGTGGTGGCGTTCCGCGTGCCTTTGCATTTTACGAGAAAGCGTATATATAGTGTCATCCGGATATATCGATCGCCGCGTAAATCACGGCACACACTATACGGCATTACGTCAGCTTGGCTCTCTGCTGCTGTGCGCGCGAAATAAAGCAATGAAAGAAACGGAAGAAAGGAAGCGCGGCGCAGCTGTCTGCAGAGGCAGCGTGCGCAACAAGCTGCGATGGGGTGTCGGCCTGGGGGGAATAAAAGTGGGCTGTTTCGCGTTTTATTTCTGGAGAGCCGCGTATAGTAGCTCCGGGTTTTATAGGTCGGGATAGACGAGTAGGTATATATATAAGTATATACGTGAGTTTCGAGGGCCGGTGAATTATTCATGTCGCGGAGAACGGAATTAGTGTAATAACGTTAAGTAAACACATGCTTCGGTGAGGATCGAGTGAGGATAGTTCGGGGTTTCTATATCGTATATGTATAACCGTGCGAGTATATAAGTGTTTGATATTAGCGGCCGCGCGCGAGGACCGAGTGAAATGTACAATGAGTGGAATGCGAGAGAGGTGTGCTCCACTTTGCGCGGAGCGAGCTTCGGGCTCGAATATAAGGGAAAATCGATTTCTTCCACGTCGTCCTCCGCGTACGCCGGCGAGCCAAATTCCACAACGTTCGGTCGTCTTGAAAGTTTGGTTGGTATAGGCTACTACGTTTAGTCGGAATATTGCGTGGCTGTACTCGTGCGGAAGTCTTTTTTTTTGTTTGAGAATGCTAACAATTTTTCTGGAACGCGAAAGCCCGTTTCAGTTTTTAATATTGCTTTATGCGTTAGAAAGGAGGAATGCGGAAAATTTTAATTTTCTCAAGATGATTACTTTTAACTAATTCGTTTGACCTAATATTCAATAGAATAGCTTTTCTTCAATTACACTAAAAATGCGTGAAAAATGAATATATAATAAAAGAAAACTTTAATTATCTCCATTATTAAAATTCCTAACACTTAAGAAAAATTATTTTCCAAAAGTATAAAACAACGCCAAATCCACCATTCAAACTCCGAACCTCCGAACCCTCTTGCCATCCTCGATCACTCATGAACGGCGGCATCAGCCTCCGCGGAAGAAAGAGAGCCAGCAGCAGCAGCCAGGAGGCACGTGCAGCTCTCTCTCCTTCTCTCGTACATACCCTAGACCAACCATCTCTTTCTCCTTCTCCTCTCTCTGCAGAGAGTACACGAGGAGGGAGAGAGAGAGAGAGAGACGAGAATCTCTCGCGGATTGCCAAACTAGCGCCGCCGCGCGGCCTCTGTACGCTAGCGCGAAACGCGCTACGGCGGCGGCGGCGGCTGGCGGTCAACGTCCGCTCGTGAGAACGGAATGTAAGTTTCGTCGCGACTCTCTCTCTCTCCTTCTCTCCCTCTCGTTCCTCCGCTCCTTCTCGCTCTCGCGCGAGCGCACGTGTAAGTATACATGTACGTACATACATACATACACGTATAGCTGCGGCAAGTAGTTTTTCTCGCTCCACGTGTGTATGTGTGAGTCGGCGAAGCTCCTTTTTCGTTTCGAAAAACTGCGAGCTGCGATTTTGCCGGTCGATAATCCATGGTACCCCAGGGAGAAAACGGCTGTTGCATACATGTGTGCATGAAGAGTGGGTATATAAGTATGTGAGGAGAGTGGACAAAGGGAAGGGGGTTTTAAAGGGACTACGGCGCGCAGGAATTTTCGAGATGGGTGGAGCGCGCTGGACGCGACACACGCTTTTAAAGGGCTCCCCCTCTCCCTTGGTTTATCTTCGTTTAAATCGCCGAAAGTATATTACACATATACGTACGCGCGCTCTCGACGAAACAATAGTAAAGACATTTTCACTCGGTGGAATTTAGAACGCGGCTCTGTTGCTCCTCTCTCTCTCTTCTCTTTTTTTTTTATTTTCACTCAGCGCGTTGTACAATCCTTTTTTTCTCTCTCTCTCTTTTCTCGCGTCGATCGTGCGACGAAATCGGGATAAGGAGAAAGTCCGTAGCGACGGCGGGCGAGAGAGCGCGGAAATCAAAATGAAATCTCCGAGGCCTTTAAATTGGCCGGATTCGCCGAGCGAGCAGCAGCAGCGAGCACAGAGAGGAAATCAACGGGTTGTATAGAGTAGCTTTTAATAACGGCAGTTTTGCCTCGCTGGCCCCGATGAATGTGTGCGGCGACGGCGGCGGCTCTGCGCTTTTCAACACCAGCGGCGGCGTGCGGCTTGTGATAATTGAACGGGAATTCCGACTTTTCTCGCGGCGAGTTCTTTTTTTTTTTCTTCTCTAATTTATGGCCCTGGAAGTTTGTTATAGTGAGTGGGAGGCAAGGAGGGCTTTTCTTTTATACAAAGAAGGAAGAAGAATGGTAATGGGTATAGGTTAGTTATTGGGGGATTATATTGTAAAGGGGGAATTGATAGAAAAGGAAATTTACAACGACTCTTTATGAATATAAGCTGCACGCGCGAGTAATATGCAAAAATATGCCGCGCGCACTCTACATATTCATGGCGCGAATTACATTTCTAGTCCGATCGAATTACACTCTCTCTCTCTTCCCCCCTACTATCGCAATTACACGCACGCGGATTTGATTTTAAGTACACATAAGCGTTCGGGGAATCCGCGGTAACTATACTTTTATCGCTACGGAGCTTGCGAGCGAAACAGGAGGCCTAAAATTAATTAGCTCGCGAAATTCTTGTATAATCGCACACGAGAGGCGGCGTGTCGTATCAAAATTCTCAAAAGAATGCCGACGCGTTTATCGCGACGCTCGGATCTATATTTATACCCGAGCGGCGTTCTGAAGTTGGCCACGGTGAAGTATGAATAAGTCGGGAGAGTGTTTGAATTAAAAAATAAAGAGTGCGGGTATGTAGCTGAGCGAGTTAGGAGGAGAGTGCGGAAATGAAGTTAATTTTTAATTTTGCCGGGCTCGTTATTCTATGTGGAGAAGAGAGCCTCCTTTCAAGTGGTTGTCGGAGCCAATTATAGGCTCCCATGTTGCTGATATTTTAATTGTTTTAATTTGATTTTTATTATTTTATAATGCTCGACTGTTACGCGGGTCATGTACTATTCATCCTACCATGAAATCATACAAGATAAACTACTATTCACTTGAATTCTATACTTATAATACAAAAAAGTAATAAATATTGCCTTTTCTCTACGAGAACTAACAACTAAATAAATTCATGTTTCCCAACAAATAAAATCACCAATTTCCACCATTCCATTTTCAATCCACTCGAAACTCCCCCCCGAATTCCGCGACATAAACCCCCCCGTCCTCGCCGTCGCGCCGTCTCGCTTCCGAGAGTCCGCCGCATTGCCGGCGACGGCGGCCTGAAAAAGCTCGCTAAACTGGACTGGCTAGTTTCGTGCATGCGCGCGAGCCACCGGTGATGACGAGCCGCCGCCGCGAGAGTCCGCTCTAGGAGCGGCAACAGCAGCGCCACGAGGAATTCGCGCGGTTCTTCGTGTGATGCTTGATGCCCTTCTGGGCTTTGCTGCGAGGTAGTTTTACTGTGGCTGTAGCTCCGAGATGTTTCATTTTATGTATATCAAAATTAATGTTTTCTGAAGTTTGCTATAAATGTAATGTAAAATGTGATTTTTGTTTTGACGTATAACTATTTTTTTTTTTTCGAAACCGCAAAATAAGATATTTGATTAAAATTTCACGAACAAATCTTTCACATCTAGATACAACAAGTATATGTATAAGTATCAGCTCTCGACCAAACCACAACTTTCCTCGCTATAGAACCCGCCCCCGAACAATTACAAAATTCCTCAATATAGCCTCTCAATTATAACCCCCTAATCCCCGCATATATACATCCATCCACACATAGCTACCAACTACATCCAGCTCGCTTCATATAGCTCTACACGCGCGCAAATTCCTCGAGGGGAGGGCATGAAAATCACTTGAAAACGAAGCTCTCTCTCCTCTCTCTGTGCGTGAGGCGCTGCTGGACCCCTGCGGACGGATACCGCGCGCGCTCGCTCGTCGAGAGAGTACATAAGAAAGACGTAGGTGGAGAGAGAGAGAGAGCCTCGCTGCTGCTCTCTGCCGCGCTCGCCGTGGCCGGTGGCCCCGCAGCCGAGTGGAATGCGGGACGGGCAAATCGCGGTCGGCCGCGAGAGCTCGTTCCCATGCATTCCTTCGCTCTTTCTCTCTCTCTCGCTCGTTCAAGCTGCTGCTGCCTGGCTGGCTGGCTGCCCCCCTCCTTCGGGATCATCTCGGGCCGAGTTTCTTTACGGGAGAGAGAGGGAGGTAGCGGCGGCGGCGGCAGCAGCAGCCTCGTTATGGAGAGCCCGGGATTTTTATACACGTTTACGGGAGGTGGAATGCCTTCTAATTTGGACGTGACGTATATGCGCCGATATGGAGAGGAAGGGAGAAAGAAGGGGGGAAGTCGATTATTTTCGGAGGTGTGGGTGGCGCGGTGGGTTATAATATAGCGAGAGGAGAGAGGCTTTGAAAGATCGCAGGGAGGTAAGTGGAGTGATAAGGATTTTAAGGCCGATGAGGAATGTCGTGTGTGTGTATATGGTTGCAAAATTCGTTGTTGCTGATGATATGCGTGGAGGAAGAACAGGGAGATTCTTTTTTTTTGGAGTATAGGTTTGTTAGTAGCTTGTAGGTTTTGATAATTATTAAACCTTAATATTCATTAATCAGGAAGAAACATTAAAAACCTTATTTGAAAAATTACTTTGCACGAGAATGTAGGTCAACGCTCGACGACAAACGAATCTTCATCGGGAGCGCCATCAACAATCGAAAATTTCTATATGCAAAAAATTAAAACGAATCTATAAAAAAAAAGATTTGTCGATCATCCGCAGACATCAGCGCATCACACACCTTCTCAACATCCTCACGAGCCGCATTACGTGTCCACATGGTAACAGCGCCGACACAATGGAAGGCCAAGGTGGAAAAGCCGACGCAGCCTCACCACGAGCAGCAGCTCCTCTCTCTCTCCCTCTTTCTCTCTGTCGCGAGGGACATAACGGCGAGCTCGCCGCAGTCGCTCGTCTACACTCTGTTCCGAGTACAAAGCCGAGTATATACGCGGCGCGCATGCGTAATGCCCGCGCGCGCATTCCAGACATTGCTCTCTCTCTTTCTCGTATACAGCGCGCGCTTGGGGATTTTAATGCGAATCGCTCGCGGAGGAACGAGTGAACGGGCGAGCTTTTGGGTATATTATACCGATACGTCGGAGTGCGGCGGTTTTTCAGAGGAATTATGGTGATTGATGGGAGGAGAGAGTAGTTGATGGGTTAATTTTAATGGATTAATTTGTAAAAGATGGAAAATCGGTTGGGGATTGGAGATCGGTTGAATGATTAGGTTCAGGAGAAATTAGAAAGAGAGGTGAATTGGTTCAAAACTTTTTCTCGAATAAAGGATGTTTTATAGGAATTTGGTCATGGTTTCTTGAAAATAATAACTGATGGGGCTTTAAAAAGAAAAAGAAAATAGTAAAAAATCCAACATACAGGGTTAAAACTGAACTTTAATATATTTTCTAAGTAAAAAATAACTGCGATTATTCTGTCTTTATACCCACCGACGTGTACATCTAAATCAGCCGCCTAAACGAAAATCCTACACCTTACCCTGTACAACGAAACCGCGCATATATAGCCAACCGAGACCCATACACACGCCGCGTCGCGGCAAAAACGTCAGCGCGGAATTTTTCGCGGAACGAGCGGCAATCTCCTTCTTCCTCGTCCGCCCACGCGCGCCGCTGCCGCGCAAGAAGTGTCGGCGGACGTCTAGAGAGCTGACCCTGGATCGAGGGCGGCCAGGACGACGAGGTTGAGAGATTTCCGAGATGTTGTTTGTTGAATTATTTGTTGATAGGGTTGGAAGGTTTTAGTGTCAGAATGGCGAAGGGTTTTAATTTGAGTAGGGTTGCGAATGCGAATTAGTTGCAGTTACAGTTTCGATGTTTTTTAGAGCAATGGAATAAGTTAATGTTGATGTTAACTTTTAGACTTCATGTGCATCTAGGTAAACATAATGTATTAGTTTTCTCCAAAAAGTTTTTATAATAGTATACAAAGATTAATAAGCCGTGTACGTTGACGTGGAACAAAATTCGATCAAACGAATAATAGAACGAAGATAAGTAATCAAATTGAATATAATCATTTTACAAATGTTCCATAACGCATAATCTTGCCAGGATCCAATAAGAACTTTTTCCCCCCATTATTCAACAGCCTGATAAACGAATCACCGTAATAGCACACCGCTCCGCAGCAAATCGGGAAGAAGAAGAAGAAGGAGCAAAGAAGAAGAAGAAGCTCGGCGCGCCGTCATCGAGCAAACAACCGCGAAAATTCCAGTGCGCTCGCACACATGTAAATTCGCACTCTCTCTCCTACACCCGTACCCCCACATACACACAAAGCTCTCTCAGCGCGAAACAGAAAGACCGAAGGAACTCCGAGAGGGAAGGAGGAAAAAGGAGCAACAGCAGCAGCGGCGGCAGCAGCGCGCGAAACACGAAACGAGAAAAGTATCGGCATGGAATGTCACTAGCTTATATAGAGGAGAGAGAGAGAGGAAGGGAGAGAGAGAGAGAGCTCGGGGTCCAGTTCTCGGAACTCCTCCGCGAGCGGATTTGCCTGGATGATTATAAGGCGCAGAGGCGCTCGCTCAAACGGAATAAGATGGTTATCTTTTGCGCTCAAAGGATTAACGAGGCAATCGCGGCCCTCTCTCTCTCTCTCTTTCTTGGCTGCTGCTGCTGCAACGAAGTAGAGTTGGTTCGCCTCGCGCTTTGGCCGAAGCGCAACGCCGGCGGTTACGATTTTCGCACGCAGAAAACACCCGCGTGTGATGTGGAGGCGGTAGGGGCGGGAGAGCGGACGCACCAAGCGCGGAGAAGTTGATTCGGGATTGCAAACGTTTTGATTTTCGTTTAGTGGAAAGTGAAGGAGAAAATTTTTGAAATTTTCGATGTTTAATTATACTTTTCGTGTAAGAAAAAAGACGTTTTCGTATATATGTTGATGGACTGTTACTATAGCCAAATCGTTCAAGATTTTTCCAGGCTTCGGTAAATACAAAACAGTATAGAAACTGCAGAAAAACCTTCTCTATATACACTACAATTGTTTCGTGCACGGGTCACTACCCTTCCCTACTTCCCCCGATCAATCTCACACTTTTACCGTACCAACAACATCACTCTGCGGCGACTAAAAAATCAGCCCGATATATCCAGCGCCCTCAACAGGTGTTGAGTATAGCAGCACCGATACCCTTCCCCTCTTACACATCATGAATACCTCGCATCGACAGCAAGGAATAAAAAAGAAGCCCTCGCGCACCTATTATATCGCGTCTACGATCGCGCCTATGTATATATAAAAAGCATCGTGCGCTAGACAGACTTGCGCGCAAGCGTATATCGTGCTCGGCGCGGCAGCTAATGGCGGAGGAAGTCGAGTAAGACGGAGCTTCCGGCGACCGGAGTAGCAGAAGCACGTGCTTATATACTTTGCTCTCTCCGTCTTTTTTCGTCGTCCGTTCGTCTGGTGTGTCTTCCTCCTCGCGTGAAGCACATAGCCTGAACGTTTCTCTTTATGTCCGTCCGCGTCGTGTGGCTTTTTCTCGGCTTTCCTCCGCGAGATATCTTATATACGCGTAAGACACGCTGCTAATGACGTATGGGCGCGTGCGTGTCGTTGCTTTTTTGCGTGAGGGAGATATGGGATGGGATATGGAGATGGTGAGACGGGATGTGTGAGGACATGTCCTCATGTATGTGTGTCAATGGGTGTAGGTGGTGGTTGGGTTTATGCAAAGATCGCGCGGTGTGAAACAGTTAGATTATACAAGAAGAGCTTCTCATGCAGTTCTCTGCATTATGGATGTGGTTAATACTTTAGCATGATATTTTTTGAGCCAAAAAATGGATAGGATTTTGTCCATGGGGATGTATGGTCAAAGATGGAACAGTTTTCGATCGTTTAAGTTTTGAATCGTTTAAGAATATTGATTCCTCAGAAAGTTATAATATTAAGACCAGCGTAAGAAAATCGTTAAAAATATCACCCATAAAATCGTTACAAAAAAGGGAAATTTTTAACCATTTTCTTACGCTGGCTTAGATACTTTTTCAGGAATCAATATTTTTAAACGTTTCACAACTTAAATTAAAGCTTTTTTTTCTACATTCTGTTTATTTTGCATGATTCTTCTCATGCTTTTAGCTATTAACTTATTTAAGTCTCCGTGGACACCAATTTCCCCGAGATATTTCGAAAAGTTGCTTAATTTTTGCCTCTAAAGCACAATGAAACAAAAACCCAAAACAATAGTTTAAAAAACAACGTCTTGAAGTTTTAATCAAATTCATTATCCAGAATAATCTCTTTTTCTTGGTATCTTACAGGTATAGGTGTAGAGAGAATTAAAATGCTTTGTATTCAAGCCACATTCTGCACTAATCCAATCACATGCTCATACACAAACTAACTCATCCAAAAATATTCTTCCCACATACCAATCTCAAAAGAAAAGCCACATCCACATCACCAAAGCAGCAGCAGCATCATCATCAGCTACACGATTTCACCTTTAAACTCAATTAAAAAAAAAGATACATCCAACCTCAAGCCTCGCACATATTATCGCAAAGCCATTCGTTTAACCGCCCTCCTCTCGACCGCACCGTAACTTCGTTTCATCATAACTTCACCGTCTCTTCCCCTCACACATACACACACGCCTCCTCGCAGGTACAGGCGGCGAAGTCAAGCGTAACGGGCTACGTCTTTGCCAACATCCACCCACAGGTATCTATACTATATATATGTATGAACCAGTCTCCTCGGCTCGCTTCGATCGGAAGAAAGAACCTCCTGGAGCCCTTAGAGGAGATGTGGACCAGGAGATACCGGTGGAATGCGAATCGGCCGCCGACGCGCCGAAGCATTGATTTCGGACCCCGCGTGTATGAGGGAATCTGCGTATGTGTATGGCTCGATTTGAATATTGACATGGTGGCAGGAAAGGTTTGCTGGAGCGGCGATGCATGCGAGAGGTAGCTATATGGTTTATTAGGTATTTTGGTAACAAGTGCATTTGCTTCTGAACAGAGGAGGCTTGATGGCTATATAAAATACGAAAAGTTTCTGATAATCAAACCTAAAGAAATCGTTGAGTAGCCTTTCAGTTTTAATGATAATTAACAACAAAAGACAAATATTCCTTCAATACCATTCACCAGCACACCCTACATATATATCAGCTGTCTCCGATCGCTTCCAAAACTATCCGCACGCACACCTATATATACCCTCCTCCTCTTCCTCTCGCACGAATCCTCACACGCGCGAACGCGCGCAAAAAAAACCCTTCGAAAAAACGAGAACCACGCGAAAGGGGTTCCACGCAGCGCTACCGCCACAGCATCTCTCGCTCTCTCGGCGTATAATAAGGCGGCGCTGAAATGAGACGGCAGAGAGCGGCGCTTTGTCCGGCGCCGTGTTTAACATAGCACCGCGTCCCTCTCTCTCACCTCGTCGCGCGGCAGCGTGTATACAAATCGCGCCTCTCTGCAGAAGAAGAAGAAGAAGCAGAAGAAGAGGCGGCTTTGTGAAGGGGGGCCCCCGGTGGCGCAGGGGAAGATGCTGCTGCTGTTGCTGCTGCTGCGGGGTTCAAGGTTTTTGAAGGGAGAGGGAAGGGTTCGGTTGCTGCTGATGCGGAATGAGAGTATATGCGTTGCGCGAGGGGAATTGTTCGGAGCTTGTTAAGGAGACACGGTAGCGTGTGTGCGAGGTGTTGAGGAATTGGTGTGGTATATATACGGTTTTGGAAGGGTATATTTGAGAGATAGGAGAAAATTAGGAAATAATGAGCTGTGATTGGTTGTTGTGAGGTTTTTTAAAAGATTTCTATAACCTACTGGTTCGATTTATACATTGAGCTTCGTCTTCAACATTTTCTCGTATCGATATGATATTGTAAACATGAATATGAGATCAACTTTACTCACTCGTCAGTAGCTCATAACGAAGAAATATTTAAATATGTGTTTAGCCTTCGATTTAATATATTATACCACGATATCTCATTACATATAGCAAATGGAATTTGGCGCTTAAGGGGATATTATCCCAGAGCGTTAATAAATGATATTACAAATAAACAATAAATAATAATATAGTGGATGCAAATGCACATATAGGACGGTGTTTCCTTCAGTAAGAAACTAATTCGCTTCCATTATCTTTCATGATATTTAAAAATAATTGCTCTAAATTGTACTGATCTATATGTTATATATACTTTATAATTATACTGTTCTTTTCTATTCCCAGAATGTACACTATATTACCATTCAAAATAGCATACCAAACACGTGACCCTACAAGGTAAATGCTCAATAATGAACGAAATGTGAATGAGAACAATCGGCTGCTATCAAAGAAAATTCCGCATAAAACTGGAAAGACCTCGATAAATCGAGATAATCTTCTAACGCAAGCGCAATCTCAGAAGAAGAAGAAAAAAATCAGCATCAGGGCGTGGAGGAAAAGACAGCCAAAAAAACCATATCAAACACGTCTTATACATCACGTAGCTCAACAGGCGTAGTTTATATAAAGCTCCCGCCGAAGGCCGCATTACCATAAGAATCCCGCGATAAACGCAGCGCGCGCGTAATTGTTGAATGAATTTCGTAATATTATATCGCGTACACGCTCACTTACGCGCAGAGCGAGCTCTGATTCATGGATCCGGCACGGCCGTTTGCATGCGGAATGAAGCAACTCTCTAACGTGCATCTCGCATATATTTCCCCGCATTCAACAAAAACTGCGTACACTCCCATACCTACTACGATTATAAAATACCTCACGAAAAATGGCTGTGTACCTCTTCCGCAATTATTAGGAGTGATTTCGGCTTCCCCCCTACCGATTATCTCGGTTAATGGGACCGCGAGTCGATTTTTCCGATCGGCATCGACGATATAGAAGAGAAGTTTCCCCTCTGGCCTCGTTAGCGAGCGGCTGTACTATTATGCTCGTTTACATTCCTCTCGTGGAATGATAATTCAATCGGTTTAATAATTCAGCTGTCCGAGAGCGCGCGATGAGAGGCGACGTGCAGAGCGGGGGAGAATATAAGTGGTAGAATGCGAAAGTTGTCTAGAGTGTGTGTGTGTGTGAGCGTATCGACATAATAAAATTTTCGTATATAGATAACAACGTGCGTAAGAAAAGATACAATTACTTTATTCAGAACATGCCGATAAATTACCCACCATCTATGTGATTAAATAATGAGCGCAAACTATCTACATGAGGCGATATTAAAATCTCGCGCAAAAACTACTCAATGAAAACGACGCGCGTTCGGATTCCAAGCCAGCCTCCCAAGCAACTTCATTCATTCATCCATCTAGCAATCACCTTTTTTTCACCTCTCGCTCTGTTTCCACATTCCCGCGGTAGCGCAAAAACGGGAAAACGGATGCGGGTAAAGGGAAAAAAAGAAGGGTAGAGGGGAGGAGTGGGACCCAGATTCCGCGAGTGAGTCAGCCGAGAGATAGATAAAGTTCGCGGCGCGGTGTTACAGCCGTGCCTAGCACCGAGTGTAATGTGTATGTATGTATGTATATATGGGAATAATAAGGCACCTGCACGCGCGCTCGAGACTGGCGCAATGCGCGTGTCACTGGCGACAGGTTGAGGGCGGCGGTGGGGATTGGTCGGTCGATGTTGGGATATTGCAGTGAGGTACGTGTGGAATTGTTTTGGTGGTAGGTGGCGAATGAGGTTTTTAAAAAGCTCTGAGTTTGATTATGTAGATTTCGTTGAAAGAGGAATTAAAGAGTTCGATGGAATTGAAAGATAAGTTAAAATGTAATTGTTAATGTTCACAACTTTTGTAACTAATTTACTTTCTAACCCCCACAACGTTATATTAATCGTTAAATCAGTGGATATACTATAAAAATCAACGTTTATGATTTATAAATCTATCAAGAGTTATTTAAATAAATAACAAACGTCTCTTTTAATGGTCGGCGTTGAATGATTCATACTCCAAACAATTTATTAGTTTGAATTTTCAGGTCATGGTATTAGTTGATTGGGAATGTTGAAATCATTTGGTAAATTAGAAAATGATAATTGAGAAAGTAGAAAATTGTTAATTTTCAGCAGATAGGTATTACTTTTAGGATTTATTTGAATTGTGTTAAACATATTGTTCAGAAAGATGATGGGATTATCAACTGAATACTATTTCCTTCCTCTATGTCTTAAAAGTATTTTCAACTGAATAAATATGTGTGAAAGTATTACTCGTATAAATGGACAGTTCCTAATTTTTCCACACGATAAAACATTGAAGTTCAAGTACCTACAACTAAAAAATTGAAAAAACAAACCTCACTATCAAATCTACTAACCGAATTCTCTCTCCACTCCCCAATACATCTACACACCAGTTTAAACCATCACCTCTTTCTCCTCAAACCTAACCCAGCATCCCACCGATACACAATCGTGGACAAACGAGGCTGCACGCGGCTAATTCATCACTCCTCCAACAATCTCGCGCCTCTCTCGAAGACAAAAGCCTCGTCGAATCCACACACGCACACCAGACCCCCGCGGTGACTATATATACATACGCTGAGCACAAAGGAAGCGGAAAATAACGAGGCGGCGCGGAAGTGTCGAATCTGGACCGACGCATACGCGGAGGGAAAATGATTCGAGATAGGCTTTTTGTTTGCGGCGAGAGGTGTTACGACACGTCGACAACGTGCATTTTTACGAGGCAGGATGTAATCGATTAGAGCTGCGGCGCGTGTGGATGGGTGGCGCAAGGTACAGAAGGAACGAAACGGCAAGTCATTTCTCTGAGACGGGCGCGTGGTGCTGTGCTCGAGAACGTGTTATTTGGGTATTAGGTGCTCTTTTTCCGACAGGATGTTGGGCGATAAAGTAGAGTAGAATATTGAATGGCTGCGGTATAGGTTATGGGTGTGTAGTGTGAGTGTTTGATTTTTTGATGAATGCGGGCAGTGATTGAGAATCACACGATCATGAAAGTTTTTTAATTTAAAAATAGAGTTGAGATTTTCATGTAAATGGGGAGAAGATTAATCTTTCGACGGTGGTGAAAAAGAAGTTTGATAAGATAGTCATACTTCCCAACTATTAATTCAATTTAGTTTGCAAGTATATACTTCATGTTTAAATTTACATTAATTTTTGTGCCCGTGAGATTTTAAAGGCATTCGGTACTTTTCACCTCTAGAAAATCTAAAAATCCTGCCACACATAAAGAATTCATACACTTTTCCTCGTCATTATATTTCCTCCCCAACAACTTCAGCAGCGCTAAAATCCTCCAACCATTAAAAACCAGCATCACCAACAACTCTAACCTCTCGAACCTTCACCTCGCTTCACCTCCACCCCCACCTCCACATTCCGAAACACCATCTCTCTCTCTCCCGACACTTTCCTCTCTCACTCACCCACAACCAGCGCACTCGCTCACACACACACACCTAAAAGTGTACCAAATACCTCGACCTCTAAAATCGCTCCTTCCTCTCTCTCTCTCACGTATTCTCCCGCACGACTTTATTACCCGCGGAATGCGGCGGCCTTACGCCGAGAGCTTAATGAAACCGAGCGAGCGGCCCATCGGCTATTAATCTTTCTCGGAACTCGAGCCGCTGAGGAATTTCCAAAGGAAGCCGACGCGGCGCTGAATGAATGAACGCTTTTCTTGCGACATAGACACACATATAGATACGAGCGTTTTCCTCGGCTAGGCCGTCGCGCCGGTCAAGGAAAACGGTCACGCGCGCGCCGCGGTCTAACGGAAGCAGATTTTGCGCAATCGCGCGGGGAGGGAGAGAGTAACGAACGCGCGTGTCCTTTTCAAGGAAAGAGCGCCGTGGCAGTATATAGAGGTATGGAAGCGCGCGAACGGGATTGTTAAGAGCGATCGGCTCTGCGAATTGTTGTGGCGTGCGGCTGCGCTTGCTGTGGATTTTCTGAGCGACGGTTTTCGAATGGTTAGCTGATGAAGAGAGGGTTAACGATGGTTAATGTCTGATTCGGTCGCGGTTAAATTATGAATAATTTGCGTGGACCTTTGGTAGTTAGATAAATAAGGTATATATATTTTTTTAAATATTTTCGTTGTGAATAAAACGTTTATTTTTGAAAAAAGTGAATTAGTTGCGTCACAATAACTACCGGAAATCAGCATGCTATGCGACACTTTTAACATCTTATTTTTCTACATTCAAATTTAAAACTCTCACATTTCAATTATAAATACGAATCTCACGTTACTATTTAGAACCCGACTACACCAGTTACACACACAGATTTTATCGTGTTTTTTATCATTCCATCCTATAAATTATTTCAAAAGACTTCCGAAATGATACAGACAAGTCACATAATACTGCCCAAAAATGTTGAAACCGATCGCAATACCTCCTTTTACCATATACTTATACGCTTCCCAAATAATGAATGGGCGGTCATTGACAATCCGCTCTATACCTAAACTCACGTCACACGGCGCCGGAGGAAACGCGCACCGGAAATGCAAATCGGGCCGAATTCTATAAGCAACTCAGTATATAACGGGAAAGACGCACGTGAACTTTGTCTCATGCGACGTCACGTGTTCCCACCACATCATGAATGAAACTATAGTCTTGCAAACATATTGATTCCACGTTAATCCTTATCACCCATCATACCTATAGACCCGCGCTACCATCGACGCATTTTTCCAAAGATCACCAGCGCGGTCGAATTCCATATATTACATCCCACTCTGTTCGGCGAAAATCGCGCGTCAATCGATTATGCAAGCTCCTGCGCGTGCAGCTTGCGCGCTGCATCTCTCGGATTCCAGGTGCTCGATGCGCCGTGAAATAGAAAGCCGCCGCCGGCAGCGGGACATTCCTCGCGTTTGCCCCGGCCAGCTGTATTCTCTACGGTACATTTTTTCCCCTCCTTCTTCAAGGATTCGAGAAGAGAGAAGACGCGATGGATGACAATCGGTCCGTTATGAGAGCGCGGGGGGGTTCGCAGGGGAGCAGCTGTCGAGGTGACGAGAGCCTCGCGAGGGGGTAGAAATTGGATTTTAAATGGGAACGAGTGATGGCCGGAAATGAGGGTACGTTGAGAGAAGTCATTTTTTTTTTTGTTCTATTTTTTGAATGCTGTAGTATAGGAAATTTGGAGGAATGGAACGCGTGAAATGTATATATATACAGAAGTAAATGGAAAAATCTCAGTGTGCAAGCTAGCTAAGCTAAAGAAAGAGGACAAAAACTTGAGCTATCGTTATGCTCGCGCTTGACAACAAGAATATATAAAAAATAAATATAAACATGCTCATTAACCTTCTTTAGAAACTATCTCTATATGCGCGAGCTTGCTTACAAGCAATAAATAAGATTATAGCAGCAGATTGGTTATCAATCGCGAATTCGAAGCCGACAGCGAGTCGAACGGGCACGCGTGACGGCCCTGGGAAAATATAATCGAGCCGATCTGGTCTATCGGTCGCGCGCAGCCTCAATAAATCAAAATGTATCGACGAAAATTTTCGTTACGTGCGGGTAAATCATCGCGTATAGGTGTAAATAATAATCTCCTTGTATACGAGTGTCAATGCGTGTAATCGTGAAGGTAAATCAAACTGTCCTTTGATCGGCGAGATCAATTTTTCATTTGAAAATGGAAAAAGGAACGAGTATATTATGATCAATGGCAATAATAATTTCACACTTTATGTGTTGAATGAAAATCACTACGACCAAGATAATTTGACTCGCATTTAAAAATGAGCTTTTCAGGCACGTATAGAAATTGATCTACAAATTACTGTATATAATCATCTATTTTTCAAGATAAAACAGTTTATATTTGAAAAAATAAAAAATTCCAAAATAAAATCACAACATCAACATAATAAACAACAATAACATGGCAGAAAGCTCGGACATTCCCTTACATCCTTATCCAATCCCTATCATCCTCTCAACGCGAACTCCTCCGTATAGCCGCAACCACTCGCGCGACCCTCTCTCTCGTCGCTTCTTGCGCTTCTCTTCTCGAGAGACTTTCTCGCCTCTCTCTCGCACGCGCGGGTTATATTCTGCGAGGCAGAGAGAGAGAGAGCGCGAGTGAGTGAGCTTATGAATGAACGCCGAGCGGCAGCGGCTTAGCCCCGGCGCGATAACCTCCGGCGATTATCGCGTCACGGCTGCCACTGCTGCTGCTGCTGGCCGTTGTCATTCTCATTCGAAGTGCGTGATCTATGTAGAGTATAAAAGGAGACGTGTATAAGTGTGGGAATGTGCATATTTGGAGTTAGAGGTTTTGTAAGGTTTTATTGTAATGTGTTGAAGGAATGTTGATGAATCAAGGTTATACAGTGATTATGTAAAAGATAGGAGTATGCACAGATTAGAAGTTTGATTTAAGATATCTGTCTAGCAAGTTTGATACAGTTGAAATAGATTTTTATAAATCAAAAGAATCTTTATTCAATAGCAAATATCTTTTTTTTTTTTAATTTATAAGATGAATATTCACCCACATTTACACTACCATCACTTGACCAAATGGGGAAAAAATTTATTTACCACCTAAACACCGTCACAATTCATTTACACGAAACCCACTTAACTCGACCTACAACCACTTATATACTTATAGCCTTCCAAAAATCACCTAAAGAGCCTCGAAAAATAAAAAAATAAAAAGAGTAACACGTCGGACGACTTGACCGCGCGCGTTACCCGAAAACCGCCAACGCGTCGGTTCCCAGAAAAAATCGCGCGAGCGCCCTGGAACCAGCCGAGAAATCGGGACTCCTGCGCGTGTCCGCACAAGCTAATCCGACATCAAGAGCTGCTGCCGACGCGGCATTCCAGCGCATTCAAATGACGGCCGCGCGCGCGTGTGTGTATGCGTGTAAAAGCTTTCGGAAGTGGTTAAAATGCTCTGGCGTACAGTTTTTGCAGTTTAGAGTAGCTTCAGGAATGTGGTTTTTTAAAGGATTGGTTTGTTGTAAAGTTTCGAAACTTTTGGTACCGTTAATTTTGAAGAAACAATAATACTAAAGAACTTTGCATATAATAAAACTGAATCTACAAGGAAAATCTTAAAAAAGAACAATTCTAAATCACACCCAATTTCAACGAGAAATCCTCGTTTGAATTCTCTCCACGCACTCGTGCACCAAAAATCCTCAACTCTCTCTTTCTCCCTTCCTCCCTACCTCTCTGCCCCCTCGAGCGATCCTCAACACCTCCACACCTCTTTACCTCTCCGCCTCTCTCTCTCTCTCTCGCGTATTATACATCCTTGGCATCACCTCGGCCTCGCTATACAAGGCTCTCGCTCCCTTTCCGAGAACCGCGGACACCAGACTAACGTGGCGCCGGGGCGCTAACTATGCCTCGTCGTCTCTCTCCCCCCCGCGCGTTTTCGGCGCTAATTCGCCGCGAAATTTACGAGGCTCTCACCGGCGGAAAGAAAGTTTCTGCGGCAAATAAAGGATATAAAGGGCGGTTGAGGGACTTTGAGCTGCTTATATATACGCAAAGTCGTTTTTGAATTTCAGCAGGAATTTCGATCTGAGATTTCGATAAGCCCGCCGACGGGGCTCTCTTCGTTATCGTGTAATTCGTATGTAAAAGATGTTTTTGCAACGTGTAAGTGGATAGCTTGATGCTTCCAACGAATATATTCTTAATTTTACGTAAATTAATTATAGTAAAGTAAGCGTAACTTGAATAATCTGCGACTTAATTAATAATTTACAACAACAAACTATTAAATTTCTATGTTTCTCTAAAAAAAGTATCAAACTCCTTCGCATAAATCAATCATATTTCCATCCTAGAAATCCAAGACTACTTCTCTCGCAACATTTTCAACTTCATCCCGCAGCCATTCAAAACCTCGCAGCCTCTTCTCTCCCTTATATACACTCGGCAGCAGCCTGACTTCGCGAACCTCTCGCGAAGGTGTCGCTCCGGCCATCTCCGACATTTACGGCCCACCTCTCCTCTTCGCAAGAAGAAAGAGCTCTCTCTCTCTCGCGCGCATACCTCCTCTCCTCGCGCAAGAAAGTTCTCTCTCTCTCTCCCGTGGAGAGGAGAGGTAGTAGGGATGGAATGCGCGGCGCCTAGGGCTCGCTGGATTCCAGGGCCGCTCTCCTCCGCCTCCTCCTCTCCTCGCGCTCGCCAATAAACTCTGCCTCCGGGTAATCCCCGCGTCTCGCGCGACCACCATGGAACTCATTCATGCGGACCTCCTACCACGACCGAGCTGAGAGTAGGTTGCTCATACTTCGCGTGCTGTGCGGTGAGAGGGAAGACAGCGACATCTGGTAGTGGAGGAAGGAACGGTTGCAAGAAAGTTATGGAGTGGATGGTAGGTAGATTGCTGACTTATCGGAGGTGGGTATAGGAGAGGGGAGGGATGCAACAGGTTGCGGATTCATCGGGTATACGCGAGGTCGATTGACTGTGTAAGGTAATTGT
Organism: Torymus auratus; assembly: GCA_900474315.1. Taxonomy (NCBI): domain Eukaryota; kingdom Metazoa; phylum Arthropoda; class Insecta; order Hymenoptera; family Torymidae; genus Torymus; species Torymus auratus. Next base: position 7,049 of record UXGD01001092.1, on the reverse strand, counting down.
ACAGTTGGTGGTAATGTGTGGTATTTGACGATTAACGTGGGAGCTTTGAAGGTTTCAATTTTGTCGTGAATATAAGGTGTATTTAAGTGTAACTGTCATTGTTCAATTGATGTATGTACTAGAATTAATTAATTATTTGGGATACTTATTTTTTTTAAGTAGATCAGATACTAATACCTTTACTATAGGACGAAGAAAACTTAAGGAGTGTCACGTTTAAATCTTACAGATTGAACTAATAACTATAGTAGTAACGATATATAAAATAATATTCAGAAAAATCTAAATCCATGATCTTGTCGCCCTCCACAATGACATACTCTACTCTTCTATAAAGATTCAAGTCAGTATTCCAAAAAAATTAAGAATGGAATTGAATGAAAATTTTTAGGTAAGTCAGGCAGAATTTTAAAATGTTGTTTTAATCGTATTCTTAGAAATTACAAAATATTTACTTTAAACTTTACAAGAAACGTCATGGTTTTGTATTGTTTTTTAAATATTTTATTGTATGCTTCAAAAATTGTATACATAACAATTATGTATCACACCCCCTTGAAAAGTAATGCAAAAAATTAAAAGAAAAGATAATCTACTATTGTTGATGAATGTTCGCACTTGACGATTTCGAAAGTTGATCAACATTTTGCATTCACTTGTGATGTCACTAATTCGCGTAAATATGACGTCAATGCTAAGCAGGCAATTTGTCAAAATATAATTTACGACTGCATATAGAGATAGCGCAGCTATTCTAAATAACACAATTTTCAAAAATAAATGTAGACAATAGAAAAACACTAATGTAAGGTGTAAAATTATAAATTATCTTATCAATACTTCAAATTCAGAAAAAAATCTCTCACGTAAATCTAAAAAATTATTTTTTACTTCAATATACTTGTAGCACTTGAATATATTTATATAAACTGGAACGTGTCGAACGATAATCCAATAATGTCCATTGTTATTATTATGAGCGATAACAATTTATTTATCGGTAATGCTGACTCGACTTCCAGATTCCTCGATAAACATATATTAAAAAATAACTTCATATCAACGTTTCCCTTAGATTGCCTTATACCACTCACGTAACTCAAATTAAATTCGCACAATGTAAACGAACAAAAAAAAAATCACAGCAAACATTTGCCAATCTTGAAACCTCACCTATAACCGAATCCCCAATTCCTGACCCAAATTCCCACACAAACCTCGTGAAAAAAAAACCCACCAATCAATCATCTTCCCCCATCACGACTATACACATGACGCAACCGTCTCGCCTCCACGTGTATACGCCAAGGCCAGCGACCAAGAACTCTCGTCCGCGAGACAAAGCTCGCCCAAACATATAGCTAATTGCGCGTATAACGGTGTTTTCGAGTAAGTATCATACTTACACGCGTCATGCAAAAGTGCAACCGGTGTAAGAAGGTGGACCACTTACCTCGCGTTCTCGAACGTCGCCGACGGGCTGCTGCCGACCGCGCCGAAGCCTACCCCCACCGCCAGGCCCTCCGGAATGTTGTGCACCTGTGGCGAAAAGAAAGTTTTCGGGTGAGAAGAGCTGTGGCAGGATAGAAGGGTTTTCGTGGTTGTTAATGGCGAGTGCATGACATAGGAAAAATACTAATTGGGTAAAACTTGATGGAAGGGAAGTAACTTGTAGTATGGGGAATTATTATTATGTTTATGTTGATAGTTAAGTATTTTCTGGAAAATATTTTTCAAAAACTTTGAGAATTTCAATTTGTCAAATGGAAATTATAATTAGCAGTTATTATGAGTATAGAAGTGATATAAGGGGTAGTTGTCTAGTGGTGGCACCCGTAACATTTTCGCCGATAAATTTTGATGTTATGGGTTGACATTAAAATAACTAAAAGGAAATGTGTCTCGGAAGGACTCCTATAAAGAAGCGGATTCTTTTTTTTATTAATTATTATAATAATAAAGAGTTACTTGAAAAAATAAAAAAATTATAATTCCGAATGGTAACAATCCTCAATACACAGTCATAAACATCAAAATGTTTTAAAAGTATGATAGAACGTCGATATTAATAATTCAAATGATTTTGTTATTATTATTTTAATGTAAATTGAAAAATGTTAAAATTACGTTATCTACAGTATATAAATGATATGCATAGCAATTAAAGTTAAACGAGCAAGATTCTCCTTACTTATTACTTTAGCTGTTATCAATATAGTTATTTAATCATAGTTAACAACAATAATTGTAAATATGTTTACATACCTAATACGCAACGACTATAGGTATGTTATTATACTTGAATTATTGTCTACGCTATGCACATACAGATTACATTAACCACAATTGTAAAAACAAATTTTATTAACTTAACGTGGATTATTCGTTTCGTCCACTAAAACTAAAAATATCACATAACAATAAAATTTTTTTATTTATAACTCAATATATACCCAGACGTTATATTCAACAACACTTTTACCGCAATACCCTTGAATTTATTTCTCATAAAACTAGAATCCAGTAACAGTGGTACATTTCTTTTACGCAGGCTATAAAAATTGATAGGTAAGTACGGAGGAGGCGAAGCGGTATATTAATTAATTATGCAACATTAGCGGTAAAATGAAGGAAGTGCGGAAACAATGGAAAGTGGCAGTTTAAACACACACAGTTGCCATTTAAATGACCGCCTTGGAGGCGCGAAACCATTCGAGTAGCAAATTATCATCGATAAAAGTGCCGCACGCGAGCACTTTTTTTTTAACTTCTAAGAGTCTGCACGCGCGTAGAGCTTCCTCGCGTAAAAGTACAAGGACGTTTTTGTGAACGAACGGTCGTCGTTTTGTTATCATTGTGTTTCTGCGCCTTCACCACAGGTGTTCAAAGAAATTCATAAAACAGTGCTAATCGCTGCTGAGTTTATAGGGTCGTTTCTACATCCACGTGGTGTAAAGTACAACGCGTTTTCGTTGAAGAAACGCGGAGAGACGGAGAATCGAATGAAATCGATAATTTACATGCACACATCATTATGATGATGAGACCGCGTGGTAGGTCGCGCGGTGCGTGGCTTTATATGGCGAGCTTTGTTACGCGAAGATATCTATCCCGTTACTTTCGATTGTTACAATTTGCATATTTCTTTCTGTTCGAGTTAATTTATTAATTTAGAAAGTAAAGTTGAAGGACATTTCCCTGGGAATTCCGAGATCTGTAACAATCGGTCTTCAAATGCGCATAACCGATTTTCTTTTCTGATAAATTGTATTATTTAACGTGATTGCTGACCGTCACCTTGCTGGGAAATAACGTCATGAACTCATTTTCCTTTATCTCGATATTTTTCGTTTAATATTAGATTAGATTAGATTATAGTTTTATTACGGAACGTTCATGTTTGTATATTAAATAGAAGCGTAATATTTACAACATGGAAAGTAAATAGAACATACGTTTATTTAACTGGTTGAGAATAAAATTCTTCAAAATCGGTTGTAATGATAACAAAATTAAAAAAAAAATGTATTTTTGAAGTTAGTAATGAGTTTGCAACTAAAATAAACAAAACTTTTTCAGAAATCCCTTCGTAGACCAAATATGAGTCTTACATAAATTAACTATTCCAAATGAAAAAGCTCTTTTTCTTATTATTAAAAACAAAAAATACGTGTTTAAAAAAAATATGATGGGCTATACAATACGGAACTGCAAAATGGCACACAGTAAATAGACAAAAAATACTATACACAATTAACAAATTAGAACCTATCATCCATTGCCAACAATCGCCAACAACCACATAGAGAGAAATAGCGCTACAGAGAATCCACTCACCGTGATAGCGACAACGAGGAGCAATATCCTCTTCCACTGGTTGTTCTTCATCTCGTTGCTCGGGTCCTCGTACATCGTGCCGACCTCCCCCGGCTCGTTGTTACGCTGATGCGTACCGCCGCCGGGCTGCTGTCGTCTGCGTGCGTTCTGCTCGTAAAACCCTGCGCGCACGGGCGTCAATAAGCCGAAAAAAAGAAAGAAACACGATGCTTTGTTACTGGGGATGACAGTCGCGATGTACGTGTGTGTGTATGTTGTCTAGGTGGCTATATGTACAACTACATCGCGAGTGCGAAAATGGATGCAAAAAGTCGCGACGGTCGACAGTCGGTTTGTGTTTATGTAGGTACAGTGTCATGCGGTTGCGACGTTTTTCTGGTAACGTGTACGTAACCGCGGGAGAATTGAGTGTAAAGTATGGGGAGTATATTTCAAACTTTGTATTGTAATGGGGATCTTCTGCAGGCTCCGGGCAATAAGATCAGCTTTGGAGTGTCTGTGTGAATAGGGCTAGTGAATGGACTCGCGTGAGCTTTCGTTTGGCGGCTCGATTATTTTTTATGGGTTTGAGTTGTTATATTATTAAGTTGGTTGTTATTTTATTTTTACACCGCACTTCACTTTTTACACACTTTTAACTTCTCGTGTTCTTCATTTACACGTTTACCGTTTACCATTATCACTCACTGCACCACCACTGCTTTTTTATATATTATACTCTCCATTTATAATTGTTACTTTGGAATTTTAGAAAATAAACGAGCCGTTAAACGAAGATCCTGCGAACCCTACGCCATCATCCATACAGACGCTGCAAAACGACGCGACGACACCAGTCGTGCGAAATGATCAAAGTCCCATATAGTGATTAGCTAACTACAGATGGCAATATGCGAATGATGGTTAGTGGCAGCACCCATGCATGAACGCATTCGAGAATAGATTGCGGCTTTTCTGGAATATAAGCAGACGCGCGTGCATGTGTATGCATACGACGCGAGAATGGCAATTACGCTCGCGCGCTAGAGCAAATCAATCTCAAGCGGTTTCTCGTAATGAAAGTGCGATATCGAGAGTGGTGATTAGCGGTTTACAATGCAAATTTTCTTAATTGAAGTCTTTGCTTGGGATATAGCGATTGCCTAGTTATTATTAAATGGATAAGGTAATTTAATATATGATATTGATAAAAAAGTTTTCATAAAAAATTATGATATAACAGAAATTTTTTACCCTCGTAACTTTATATGATTTATCGGACTTGATTAATTTAAAAGGTAAATAAAACTGATACTTGAGAAATTATGTATATATGATAAAATAGAAAAATATGCTCGTATTTGATTTGCTAAAGCACGCGTGTAAATAAGCACACCCTAAAACTGCGAGACGATTCCGTTATCACCAAATTTCGGGAGCTAGTCAGCTTCCGTTTTGATAAATTTGTCCGAATTCGTGTGCATTATCGTATTATATCAGGCAACGGCGGTTGTTAGTTTAAGTGCAGTTTGCGTATTCCAGAAAAATACACAGAGTAAGAGCGAAAAAGATGCAAGGAAGCCGAGCAAAGTCCGAGCGTTACAAACATCGACAATCTCCGATTGTCCAGTGAATGAAGATTAATTAAAACTGAAGTAGAGTTGCAATGAGTATCGATTGAATTAAATGAGTACATTATTAATTCATCAATGCAGAATATATTAATAATAGCCATACTTTGTTTTATGATTGATACGAGAATTTTAATTAAATTATGTAGATTGCAGAAATAATATTTTACGAAATAAATTAGACGGTTATCAGATCCCTCAGTAATGAAATCTACTTGAAAATATAAATATCAATTATATACTTTTTTCTAAATATCAACGGCGCGTTGATATCGTTAATTTTTACAACAATTTTCGTATTCACAAATGCATCCAACATTTATTAATCATATCTACTGTTGATTACCACAAAAAAGTTATCGACTTTCCTCCATAATTGAAACAAGCCAACCCTATCAAAATCAGTTTATCTTCATGCACCAGACAAAAAAAAGAAGTATCGATAACGTGAATTGATCCCATTATCCAAAAGCCTACAGACAAAATAATAAATAAAAATGGTAGTCAATAGCCCGCGACTCTTTTCTCCTATAGTCGTCCGTCAAATCACAATCCTATGAGTACAAACTCTGATAAATAATATACAAACAAAAAGATATAGATATAAATGTATAATACGAGACAGCCAACGTGCGTTCGTTCCATCCGGTCAATACAAATTACAAAAAAAAAAATAAAACAAAAAGCCGAGCTATCGAAGATGAGAGAGAGATACCACACAGCAACATCAACAAAACCCATCATCATCTCTCCCTCTCATTATCGTCGAACAAACGTCTCGTATTTTTTTGCTGTATGTACTACCATCGATCGTGGTCGATTCAACGCGTACACCGCTCGCCTTTTTCACGGCCGAGCCGGTGCTGTCGTACCGCATCGCAATACTGTCGCTAAACTGACTGCTAGCACGACAATGATCGTCGTCGTCGTCAATGTTCTCTTTGTCACTCTTAAGTCTCAGGCCAGCAAAGTGCGCGACGCGTTGCGACGGTCGTTCTGCCGACCGGTCGCGTCGTTGCCGCCGTTCGTTTCTGAGTTTGTGCGTACCGACAGACTGCATAGCTAGGAGGACATTGGGCGACTGTATGCCGAGGCTCGTGATGAGGGCGTCGGTGCCGTAAACGAAGGCTGCGCCTACGAGGAAACCGATGCCTACTGGCACGAAGGCGTACTCGCCCTCGCGACCGTAGAGACGGCTCTCCGTGGCCATCTCGATCGCCGGGGCCAGGAGGGACCAGTAGCTTGCGGCCACCATCACGCCCGCGGCGAAACCCAGGCTCACGTCCAGCAGCTTGCGCTGAAAACAGATAAGGGTGGGGTGCGTGGTTAGGTGATAGTGATATATGGTGAGAAAATTTAACGTATATGTATAGTGGAGGGTAAGTGATGGTGGGGAATTCTTTTAGTAAAAATTAGAATATTTTGATGTGTACACATTCTTATGCGAATTCTCCAAAGTATAGGAAAAGTGTTATTGCAGACTATTACATGGAGAAAAATTTATTAGTAAACTTTACTTTTTTTTATAAATGAAGTAGTCGAATTTCCACCCTCATTAGTTGCGATTAAAGATGTGTGATCGGATTCAATGGAAAGGGCCAT
>UXGD01001091.1:0-39966 GCA_900474315.1 Torymus auratus | reverse complement strand
TAATCGGCGTTATATTGTAATCGAACGCCTTGCTTACTTCGTTCTTTCATATTCGTACGTGTATCCACACGTAACAGGACGTTTGTCAGGAACTTCAAAAATGTCGAATTCTGAAAAAATACATATGATTCTATATATTAAGAAACTATTTCGCGAACTTTTTTGAGATTTTTTTATCGTTTTATTGTAGAGAAAAATAAATATGAACAATAGGAATTTAACATGTGTTCTTATAGCAAGTAAAAGTTTTTATACAAAACAATTGTTATTAAATGTTGAAAAATGAAATAAAAATTATCAACAGTTGAATTAAAGTTTTTTAACTATTATAGCAAAAGATCAAAGAAATTGATCGTAATTTTATTCGAAAAACTAATTTAATAAAATTTGACGTCGGCTAATCATTGACAACACACTTTCGACATAATTCGACATGACCTATGAGCATTTACGCTTCCCTCCGCACCGCGCCCGCTCAAACCCTGACAAACGTCTTTAATAATTGTACACGATTTTTCCCGTATATTTTGTGACATAAGAAAGAAAAAAAAACGCTTTTGGAAGGTATTGCCTTAATTTTGACCGCTTTTGGGAACGCCGATATATGTTGAAATTAATTCTGGATTTCCTCATATAGCATTATGAATGGGTGTATAAATTTTCGTTCGCGCTTCATAAACGCGAGTGGAGTCATCGCTTGAAAGACAAGGCACAGTCGGAGGGCTCATATAACCGCGTTTTCAACTCCACTTCGCGCCAATTGAATTATCATTCATCTTTCCTCGCGGCTGGTGTAGTGGCTACTCGCGTGTTCCACGAACGAGTCGATAAGTGAACTCCATTAACTTCTTCAACGCTTTTGCGCTACTCTTTCAAGCACTCAGCCGGCCCGCGCCGATGCTGAAGGATGCTGTTTACATCGGCCTAAATGTAGCTAATGGTTATATTCGCGCGCAGATCGTCGGGTCATTTTTTGCGCTTCTACGTCTTCCTCTCTTTCTCCTTCCCCTCTGCACGGAAGAATCGACGATTCGCGACTTATTCTTAGCCACCGCCGCGTGCGTGAGCGCCTGCTTTAAATTCTTCATCAGCTCCTTTATCGACCCAGCGATTTATCGTTCCCTCTCTCTTTCTCGGAACCGCACAATGGCGCATCGCAGTGTATATCAATATTCACCCGCATTTCTTCTACTCTCGTGGAATTTCATTGACACGCGCTAATTTTCTCTCGCAATTTCAGCCCGCGTAATTGTAAAGAGGGGGATTCGTTTGTCGTGCGCAACTTATATAGTTGAGCACAAACTGATGTTCAAACGCTCGCTTGCACACCTGTTCAAACTAAATCCACCGGCCCCGAAACGTTCACAAAGCGCTAGTTTGACTTTCGCCGGAGTGAGCACGAGTGCCCGATTCAACCGATGCGAGCGCGCGGCTTTTCAGCCATGATAAATAATAAATAGAATGGGAAACGGTGGGTCGAGGCTTTCGTAAAAGAGAGAAAAATAAGGGAACAGTGATAAATGAACATGCTTATATTAAGCGGCTTTTATATTGGAGTCGAGTTTATAATTGATGTTATAAAGGAAAAATGTAGTGATAGAAAAGCAACATCTTTTTATTCGTAGTCCGATACAAGGATAAAAATACCTAGCTATAATTCTACTTTTCATACGCGGTTGATTTAACTTGGAAATTATATAGGTAGAAAACAAAATTGAAATTGTACAATGATATCGGTAGAAATAGCGTTAGAAATGAAAGTAGAATATTTCTTTTATTGATACGTTTGATATAACGTTGTTTTTACTCTAAATATAATTTAATTTCTCTTTTTTCCAACCTAGTCGATTTAACTGATGCAAACAGATTGGATTAACTTCATTTTTTCCATCTATTATTATTCTGGGTATAGTTAAATTTAACGTACACAGAAGATATTTCATTTGTCATCCAATTTACCACATTTATAATTATTTTATACAAAATAAAAATCAAGTTAAAATGCATTTATTTCCCTGAATTCTCTCACTGACAGCTATAGTTACACAAACGATTCGATAAAAATATCTCTCTTAATTAATTTCCCATATCCTTTCTTATACAAACCCATATATATAATAGCTACACACGGTAAATTCTAAACGCGCCCGCAAGATTCCCTGGCAGCCGCACCTAATCAACTCATTCCCATATCCTCCCACCTCACGCGCAACTTGGCCTATTCAGCATGCACGTCAATTACCCGCTTGGAAATTCGCCGCGGCGCGCGTCATAGACTCTTCCTCTGCCTCCCCCCTTTCAGCCCGCATACGAAAGACATATAGTCGCGGAGTATATAGCTGGCTAGCGGAAGTGCGCGGGTGCGCGACGGTTTCTCGGCGAATTCCGGGAAAGTGGGCGCGCGGCTCGGATAACCAAGTGGGCTGCCGGCGTGACAACACTGCCACGTCGAAAGTTGGAAGACGAGTATTATGCGCGTCGCCGGCGACGATAAGGCGTGCGATTGCGTTGAGTGTGCGCAGCAGAGTACGCGCGTGGTATTAGAGGGTCGCCGTGCTGCTGGGTACTAGGTCCTAAATTTTCGGGCCTCGCCAACTTTTGGACGGGGGATTGCTGTTGTTTGCGCGGAGAGGAGAGAAAGAGAGAGTTCGTCGGGCTTGTTTGTTTCAAGCGCCGCCATAAGTCTGCAGTCGCTAGAGAGAGTGGGAGAGGCGGAAAAATTTCGCGGTGGAGTCAACAGCCCGTTTAATTTAAAAGGTAAATTCTAGTTGTAGTCTGTGAGGGATAGCGCGAGTTAAAGTTGACGCAGCGCTTGATACTTATCGAATGGAAAAATGAGATCGAAAGCAAAGTTTTAATTACTTAATTTCCAGGGATGCGGGGGATCACTGCGCGAGAGATACTTGACGTATCGAAAGTTAACCGCGGCGATCGTTAAGCCATCGACTTGGCAGTGGTGGAGAGTCATCTAAAATCAATAACTGCGCGAGATATTTTAACTTTTCATGAGCTCGTATAGCCGATAAAACCAGAACCTAACTGCCCGGAAAGAAACTTTGCGGCATAAATCGCCGCTCAAGGCGGAGGAGTAACTGCGGGAACATAGGTTATACCCTCCGAATTGCAAGAACGGTATACCACCACACTGAAACGTCGACGTATATATAGATCCACAGTATGAGAATACGTTTTATTAAAATAAAAATCCAGAGTTAAAAATACAAATGCAACAGCCGCGTCGTATATACAAATACTTTGACATGAGTTTTATTAATCCTCACAGTAGAATAATCTCCGCGTGTAAAAAGAAAAAAAAACTATAATGCCTCGCCCAAATCCGAAAAATCGCGCTTAAAAATATAAAGTCTAAAAATTACGTGTCTTCACACACGAGCTTATCCTTATATCGATTAATCATAGGGCCTATAAATAAAATATACCACCTGTACATATCTATTTTCATCTCCCAGAGGACGATGCATCTCACGTTCAAGGTGAATTGCCGCGCCGAGATTACTGCACCCAAAAGAATCCGTTTTCTCGGCGAGTCGGGCGCTGATTGCACGCAGACATACATTACAAACCAGGAGCGGGCCCTTGGTAAACGTTCGCCCGGGCTCGACAGATTAGAGACCTCCTATACTCCTAAATTTCCACGGCGAGAGCGAACCCACCGTCGCCGGCAACTTTTCTCCCGGGTATGTTTACACGCGGGTAGTTTCAAGGCTTGTTTGTGAAATCGCGCCTTAAATCTCATCGTCGGAGTCGGCGTCCTTCTACAAGGCCTATTTCCGAGTTTCCGCGTGTAGTCAAGCCTTACCCGCCTCGTTAATTGAGCTACGCCCGGGCTATTAAAGTTCGCCCGGCTAAATAAATGATAAATTCTCTCGCCTTGCTCCTCTTTATTATTCTCTCTCTCTCCCTCATATATAGCTGCGGTAGCAACGGAATTAGTTCTGGCACCCTTTTTATTTTCTTAACCTTCACTTATCGGCTCTACTGCTGCGGCGAGCGCCGCACGGTCATCGGATTCCGCGCACCGAAAATCTCGCCGATATAGAGGAGAACGTGTGAGAGAGAGAGAAAGAAAAAAGGTCGCAGACGGTGGAAAGAAACGAGGGATTCCACTACCGTGTGCTTGCCTACGGCTAAAAGGCCTATAAATAAAGGCTAGCGCGAGGGCCTTTTTGCACGGCCGCTTGCGCCTGTTAAAAATAATCTCACACACACACGCGCACGCACTGAGCGTTTCCTCCGCGATTGCCGCGTATACGCGTATACCTTTATGGGGGGAAACCACGAATAGCGTTCCATGAAGCTCTTCTATGAATATCCTCCGGGGGGAGAGACCGAGCGCCGACGCAGACGACGACGACGACGACGTCGACTTACGCGCGCGACGTGCGAGGGCAGTGCACTCGGCACGCACACACACACATGGCTAGGCGCGAAAAATACAAGAGAGAGAGAGAACGCTGGAAGGAAAATTACGTCTGCGCGGGAGCTTTTGAGAGAAGAGGGTTTTTGCATGGAGTCTGATGCGCGGATGGGGTTGCGTGAAAAATAGCCGGCAGTTTCTTAAGAGATGATTCGGACGGTAATGCGGAATTCAAGAGAAGTGGAAGAATGGCGGCCGGTTGTGGCGGCAAAAACTTAGGGGGAGACCGCAGATCGCGTGAGATGGATTCGCGGGGATTTGAATTTTCTGAAAATTCTCCCCGGGAGGATATTCGCGGAGGAGAGAGAGCATTTTTTAAGATTTTAAACTGGATGGAAGTGCGAAATAAGTCAGAGGGATTTTACAAATAGGTTGGCTGGATATTTATCTTGAAGAATTAATTTATTTATTATTAATATAAAAGTTTTTTTTTTATTAATTTATTTATTTACGTTATGAAGAGTATTTCGAATGATTTCTTTATGGATCGAGGAAAAATTGTGATTTTTTTCAAACAATTGTTTAACTTTTCGAAGCGAAGTTTATACTAATTAATAATCAAGTTTATGCGAACATTCGAAAAGGGTGTTTTTAAAAATATAAAATTAATGGCATCCCTTAGAAATCTTTCAAGTTACGAAGCACGGGCTTTTAGGCTAAAATATAAACTACTATCTATAATTAATTGTTTTTCTATGCCGTTTTCTGGGAATAAACCAATGGATATTCCAGAACTTTAGATATGCCCGCCGAGAACAAAATGAAATTTTTCTAATTCTTTTGAAAAATAAACTGCAAGCCAAGTTTCGACGAATCCACTATATAAACAACGCACTTCGTCCGGAACGCAGATCGCAGTATTAAATAACTATCGGTAAAGCGACAAATTAACACGCAAAATGAAAAATATTTTTCGCTTGCGCGGAAGATATGTATATACGCGCATTCGCATATCCGACTTCCTCGAAAAACGCAACATTTCGCTCTCGAGCCTAGATATAAAACTTGAAAAGATTTACGGGTACGCGCAGGCGTAAAAATAAAAAATAAAACGGAAAAACAATTCGACGCAGCGAGTTATTATTCGCTGCGCTGCGTACTTTTGTTTTTTCTTTCAATTATTAGCAGCCCCCAATATAAAACGCCGAGGATAAATTCATGGGCGAACGTGGAGGGGAAACTCTTTTTTTACGACGTAATTTTCGTTTTAATAATCTCGTCGCGAGGGCGCTATTATCGAGAGAGCGGGCCGCGCGCTTTCACGGATAAAAATCAGTGTTCGACGTTAACTGCCGCGCGGCGTATATACTGCTCTGCATGTTGGCAGAGCGTTTAACGAAGACGAGTGACCGAATAATCAGCGATTATTATTCCAATTGAAATATTATATCGGCCATAGCGCCGCGCGCGAGCGCGAAAATACGCGAGGCACTTTAATGCGCGCGGGCAATTACTCGCGGCCCCCGCGAATGTACAATGAATATACATTGCTGTCTCTCCTCTTCTGTCTCCGGGCACTTTTTTTCAACCTACACAGCTTTTGTTAATATTTATTTCGATTATCGACGATTCATCATCTCGCGCGAGCGCGCGTCCTGCATGTTAATACAGCAATCGGCCGCCTCGTTCCCCCGTCGTCCGGATTATTATATCGTATGACAAAAAGTTTTATCGGTTCGCTCGAGCGTACATGCATACGCGGATGCAATATGGAACGAAAAAATAATAAAAAAAAAAGGAAGCGAGCGCTGCACAAAAAAAAATAGAGCGAATTCGGAGCGCGCCAAGTTAGCATGAATAATTTCGGCGTGAAAAAAAAATAAAAATAATAACGCTGCGGCTATACAACACCGCGAAGCGAGGAATAATTTGTGCAGTTGCATCGTTACTAAAGCCGATAGGTTCGTCGCGTTTGTTTAAGGCTTAGACGCACTGATTCACGTATGTATATGTACATGTATATGTGTTCGTCAAACGCGCGGCGGTTAAAGATTAAAGTCGAAGACTCGCGCATATCTGTATGTGTGTGACAGTGGCTGGAATACTGTACCGGGAAGTGCAGGGAGTCCCTTTAAAGCTGCGGCTTGCAAAGTCAGTTTTGTAAGCCTTATATACCACTAGCGGATAAACGCAGCATGCGGTGCCTCGTTGTGCGCACAATGCTCGTACATCACGTGAGTTCGCGTATATAATATACACATACGCGCGCACTTGGCCTCGTAATTGTAACCGCTGTCAAATTCGTTCTCGTGCCCGGTTATGTACAATCATTATAATATACGAGATGGGCTATTTAGCGTGTAATATTCTATATAACTTTATAATTATATTGTGAGCGTGTACAATATAGGTACAATGCACACGCAATGATTCATCGGATGCTCTGATAATAACACGATGTATAAACTATTAATCAATGCGATGGACGAAATTTCCGGTAAACCGCGTTCATCGTGAATTAAAAGCTTCCGATATAATTACAATGCAATAACGATTTGTCTCATAGCCGGTTCGCCATGCTCGTAGGCAATAAACTGTATACCGCGCCCGAAACTTCTTCTGAGAAACAATTTCTCCGACCGCTCGAGCATAGGAAATTAATAGCTCTCGTCCAATCGTCCACACCTATAGTAGTAATCTCTTCACCCACACTGGCTTCCACTTCCCGACTATTGCAACGTCGTTGGCTCTCCCCCGTCCAGTTCTCCCGTCTATATCTATACCTATACCGCCCGTTTTTGCGCACTCCGCGAATGCTCAGCCCGAGTTTTGCCCGCTCGCTCCCTGCTAAGTATGCTAATTAATTGGCGCAGTAATCGCGTTCAGTTTATAAGTCGGCGATTGTAAGCGCAGCACACGCACGGCGCGAGGGAAATTAGAAAAGAGACGCCGAAAGCGCGTTAAGCGCTAAATTGGAAGATATACATTGAGCTGCTGTATAATGTAGAGGGAAAAAATAAAAGAGAAAAGGCTCTTTTCCTCGAGAGTTGGCGGCAGCTGTTTTTCCTCTCGTCTCGTTTCATCGCGAAGTGTGCTGCTCTACACACCCGAGGAGAATGCTATACGAAATTAAAAGAGGCTCGTTGGAGAGTCGCGATCCTTTATTAGTATTTTAGCGCCGATGGGGATTTTCGGCGAAGATTGAGGGATACGCCGACGCTGGAGTGCGTAAAAGCGCACGCGAGCAGCGTGTAACTTTGAAATCTTGAGTTGGGTAATCATCTTACCGATGAAAGCGGGATTTCGAACTTTGCGCGCCACTTAAGCTTCATGGTGAGGCGCGCTGTAGTCCAGGTAATATTGTAAGAGAGGTTTGATGAGCTAATTTATATACTACAAGAGTCTTAGTAATTCAAGTTTCACCGGGATTAAGATTATGTGCAGATTATTTATTAATAGGACGTATTTGAGTATTTATAAGAATTTTCGAATAACACACTTCTATACTGTCTTACAGTTTCGTTCAATGATCCATTTAAAATGAAGCTTTGTATGGTACTGAATATTTAACGAGTATACCCGGAAATCGCAGATATGGCTCCCTGTATTCCGAACCAGTCGAAGTCGCATAAAAGCTCGTCACGAATTCCAGTTATTAATATTTATACGATTTCCGAGGAAAAACTTAAAGCCTGACAAACATACGCAATCGTTCCGTAAAATCTCCCAACCCATTCATAACAACGTGTAAAAGAGGCTATTTTTAAGCTTGAAAGCCAGGCGCGGCGCTCAAGTGTGCGCGAAGGCGCGAAGGCCAAATCTTGCCGCAGATGTCCCTCCAGTTGCCAGTTTAAATAACTGATAAAAGGAGAGAGAGAGAAACCGTAAGGGAACGAGGAGATGCCGTTTCGCAGCCGCTTGGCTTTACAATGCGGCTTTATCTAGCGCCGTACCGTTGCCGTCGGAATAAAGACAAAGCGCGCGCGTATGTTATTCCTTTTTCTTGAGATTGTTTTTCGAAAGAATTGCGGCGAGACGGTTGCGCCACGATTATTTGAGATATTCAATAGTAAAACTTTGTTAATGCATATACACATAAACATATTTTACAAAATGATGGTAAAAGTTTAATACCTTTCACGGATAAAAAAATTCCTTTTCCCCGTGAGCACCAAAAGTAATGAAAGTAATCTCCCCTCGTTATCTTAGTTTCAAGCATCTGCTTGTTACTCGAAGAATCCGTCATGAGATTAAATGTTTATTCGAGCGAAATTCTCGACGAGCTGCTAATAAGATTGCGCAAAGAAGGGATTAACAACACGGGGGCTAATGAAATTGATTTTCCAGTCCAGTTGGACGAGAGTCCATGAAAAGTAAGCGCGGTAATGCTTACTTAAACCAAAAGAGATTAATTTGAGTAATTCCGTTAAAAAGATCGGGCCTTTAAATTGAAATTCCTCTGTCTTATTCGAACAAAATCCCCTCCTATTTTGCATAATTAATTGAGAAAAAAAACCTTACCAGAGAATCCCGCTTCACTTTTCTACCTGGACCCTGGCCAACGACGAATGATGCAAAATACCGGCCAATTAATAATTCAGAGCAGCGCGACTGCCTGAGCAACGTGAAAAATAAGCCACCTCGAAGCAGCGCTGGCCAGTGAAGACGACACGCGTTCGCACGAATCACGTATGCCTGTGTATATACATCGTCGTCCGAGCACCGCAGCTGTGTCTTCCGGGCGCTTAAATAACTGAATAACACGCTCTACACCTCCGGCGATGTGGAGACCATTTCGCAGCCTTTTGACTCGCTGGCAATATTTACCTGGCGCTCGTCTCGTCCCCCGCAATAAGTACAATAGCTACTCGATTACACCCTTCATGAAAAAAAGAAGAAAGAGAGAAAAACGCCCCACCGCAGCTTGACAAATCCATTACGAAGCGCGCCGCTTGAAAGCCACACGTGCGAGTATATACGGACTCCGGGGCGGGCGGCCAGTGTGTAAATGGCGGAGCTCTCTTTGCGCGTACGGCCGCCGGCGACCTTATAGCGCCCGCAAAGAACAAAGACGCGGCTGGCAGGAACGAGGGATTTAATAACCAGCGGAATAAACCGACGCGTAATGCTCAAAGGGACCCCTAGGCGGCCGCCGTTGGAATTTCAACGAGTAGTGCGCGCGGCGAAGAGAGAGAGAGAGAAAAGTCTCCGCACCCTTTTCGCGCGAGCGACGTGCGCTACTGAGAGAGGCTACGACGGAGGAGCCGCTTCTTTTGAAGGGTTCGCGCCGCGTGCAGGGCATAAATATTGGAGCGAGCGCGGGTGAGAGAGCGTCGAGAGTGTATAGGGGTTGCTGATAGGGTTGTCCTTTCGGAGGTGAATTCGTAAGCGACGTGTGTATGCGGTCACTGAGAGATGCTTGAGTTCTCTACTTTACGAGTCGAAAAGGGGATACTCTCTGAATTATAGAAGTAAATAGAAATGTTTGACCGCGGGTTATTGGTACTTTGAGAACAGTAAACATCTTTATCGCGCAATCTCTTTCTTTTGTCTCTCTCCTCAGAAGGTACCGATGTACAAGACAACCTTACCATCTCCAACTCTATCGCCAAGCTAGGGATCACGCACACAAAACCATAGGAATACTATACTGTACGCAGATATTATATCATTCGTTCTTTCCAACTCATCTAAACGAAGGCATTGCATCTTTGAGTCGTGATGCAACCGCAGTGGCCAACTGGACGGCTGCGAACCATCTCACACTAAATGTAGAAAAAGCACAAGTTTTTATAGTGGGCAGCCAAATTTTTACCGACCGATTAAAAAGGGAACTGTTGGAAGAGAACTGCCGTACGAACATGAAGTCAAGAGCCGAAGAGTTTAGCTCATCCCGTCTGTTCTCGCACTCAAGAAGTAGCGCACGAGGAAGAATAAATCACAACGAACTTTAGGTTTTAAAAGACTTTTATTCGAGAACAAAAATAAGCTGCGAAGAAAAGACGTACTTCGATACTTTTTCAAAATCCATTCATTTATTCTCCAAAGAAAAGAACGTCGACTCGACTCGTTGCTATGGAGGGTTAAACATTAAGTTCTTCCGAACCGAATACTCTTTTTACTTTAAACTCTGTCATCTTTGGTCAGAAACATCTATGAATCAGCCAAACACTTATCATGACGTGGGCTCTCCGATTATCAATCGATACAATCGGTGGAGAGATAGCTGTGGCCCCGGTAGATGTAAACCATTTACGTGCACACGATCACTGAAACATTGAACAAATAGTTCCCACTTCGTTCGACAGAGCTATCAATAAAGGTGTATAAAATTATCAAATATAAATGAAACAAAGATCAAGCAAGCAGATTTACATAAAGTATCACAACAATCATTACCAATAAGAACCTTCTTGAAAATGAAACCTTTTTCGACAGTTTTATGCATCCTCCTATTGCGCCGTGCATGGCATACTAATATGGATTACAGGACTGCTTTTTTTACGTAAAAATTGAAGATCTTACATCCTGCCTCGTTTATGTGCTTAGCAGCCTAATAGCAGTAGTGAGTTACTTTTAATAAATACATTAAATAAATATAAACAATAGTTCATGGTATTATGGATTTGCCCATATATTTTTGGGTTAGAGCCTTAAATCTTCGCAGCAGATCCAGACATAAGCAGCATTAGAAAGCGGCCGATTGCAGGGTGAGGATGACGGTGACAGCGACTACGATGACGAAAATGACTGCGATATAGGTGACCACGGTAAAGTTTGGGTTACACGTTAGAATAGCACGGGTATGAGCTTCACGTCTGCCGAGCTCCATGGCTTGGAAAAGACGCACTCTCTGGAGGAGGCATGGCTATGATGTGGACGACGGTAACGATGACCTAACGTTGCAGGACCTAGAACATCATTTGGATCAGAAGCCACCGAAAAAAGCCTAGAAAAATAATAGTAATAATAATTTAATTGATATGAGTGGCACACTTATGATCAATAATCGGGGCACATTGTATCGAAATACATTTTCCGAAAATTGAACAAAGGATTATAGCCTAAAAAAATTGGTTTAGCATTTAGCAAAGTATTCTTTTTAACAACGTTTTAAAGTTTAAAATTTTGTCCAGTACGCTGAGAAAATGTCCAAATTTAGGCCTTCTCCTATATGTTCCATGAGCTTATCCTAGTTTAACAGTGAGTTCTATATAGTGGAACATGTTACTGGAAGTGGATTTTATACATATGTGCTTGTCTTATTGCTATACAGCTAAATATCTGAGAACGATAGATATGTTACAGTATAGTAGTGTAAAAGTTAACAGTTTTGGAGAATTGCTCGAATACACCTCGTGAACAAAGCTACTACCAGCCGCGACCCGTTGAAAAGGATTCGATTAACCATTTTTTCTGCAACATTTGTTCCTTTCAAAATGGCGTATTCACACACTCTCTCTCTCACACACTCTGTCTCTACTGCTCTATCTTTGCCTCTCATGGTCTTCCTCTTTCTCCTATCCCTCCCTTTCCCTCTCTTTCCCTCTCTCTTTTTGTTTCACGCTGGAACAGCTAAGCTCGCTTCACTTTTGTCAGCACTTTTGACCCAATTTTTTCGTCCACTCTACTGCTCTCTCTCTCTCTCTCGCTCTCTCTCCCTCTCTCTGTCTCTCTATCGCTCTCTGGTCGCTATTCCGGTGCACTGCACCCGTACTGTATACTCTGCCACGACGTGTATATGTATATATGTACATATATACGTTCACGATATCGGACGCGAATAGGGACCCGTGTGAATGGGTATTTGCTGGCAAAGACGAAAGACACATAGAGAGAGAGGGAGAGGGAAAGAGAACGAGAGAGGAAGAGAGGAGCGAAGGGTCGTCCAGATAACTTCCCGTGCATTATTGCCGAGCGGAAAACACTTGGTTTTAATGAAAGTCTCGGCAGCGCGTGGGCGCTCTTAGGTCGCGCACACGCGACGGAGTGAAATTTTACGGTGGAATAAAAAAAGAAAAAGGTTTGAGGAAATTTGAAGAGGAGAGAGAGAGAGAGACCTAGTCTAGAAGAGCACCGTCAGTGCACGAGGCCAAAGGGTTCTTTCGCTGAAGCAGCGATAATTAAGTAAGTTGGGGTACGATTTTACAAGCACTTTTTTATGGAGGGATTGACCACGCACGACTGAGCGCTGATTTAATGTGCCAAGTAAACTCGGGGGCTAATGTAGAGAACGCCAACAAAAAATTGCCATTTGGATTATTTCAACTTATTTTATTATTTTATTTGTTCAATCTTCAATGCTACGGATTGACATTTTTGACATTAGAATTTGGAGAGAAATTTATTTTATAAACCAATTATAGGGATTAACGTATCATTCAAAAACTAAAATGTACTATATATATTATATAACCTCAAACCTTAAAAAATATATGAATAGTTTAAAAAATATCCAGCTGAATCCTACCTGATTTCTGACACATTTTGCCTAGAATCAAGTTAAATCCAGCCGCAATCGAGGGAAATAAAAGCATCGCATTCAGAAGCGTTGCTTTTAAAAAAATAAAAAAAAAATTATCCACATACGCTTAGGAAGGGCATATCCCCCAGCGCTTAAAAATGGACTTATTTCACTGAAGCAGTTAAAAAGGGTGCATTTAAAAACTAATGTTTGAAGAGACGTATTTGAACGAGCTCGTATCATCAGTAGTACGAACTTTAGCGCTGCCAGATAACGTTACTTGAAGTCTTTTAACAAATTCAAAAATTAGTTTCGAAGTACGTCTTTTATAACCCCTTCCGCGAGATAAATCTTTTCCAGACGCTACCATGAAATAGGTTTCTTTTTAACCGCCTCGTCGAAGTATACTCGTCTTTTCCAAACGTTTTAGTGATATAAGTTTCTTCGTGTTGGAACTATCGATTTAAAAATACGCGTATTGAAGTATTATTTCTCAATTATCCATATATGTTTAATCCTCGA
Source organism: Torymus auratus (assembly GCA_900474315.1). Lineage (NCBI taxonomy): Eukaryota > Metazoa > Arthropoda > Insecta > Hymenoptera > Torymidae > Torymus > Torymus auratus. The sequence continues at coordinate 26,602 of UXGD01001091.1, read as the reverse complement.
ATGAAACTACATTATTTTTGTGCAGTAGATTTTCCTGCGCGTCATACACATAATAAGCAGATGCCCATCAGCGTGTAATTACAATAAAGTGAATTGACGAACACAATCTTAAGAGTTAAATAATCATCTAAAAAGCGTGATTTTTCCGACAACATATTATTCGAACTGAAAATCCAGCTTTCTACCGGGAAATCAAGAATTCATCGAGCGCAGATATTAAAGAGAAATACAAGCTTTCTCGCAGCAACGCAAAACTAATGTAAAGTACATATTGCTCTTGCGAGAAGTAAAGCCCGCGTGCTGTAAAGTTCGAACTTAAATTCATTTATATGCTGATTCTTCTCGTTAAAGTTCCAGCTATAACTAATGGAGTAATTCCGTGTAAAATCAACTGCGCGCCCTCGCGCCTATTCTCTGCGTAAACACGGCTAATTCGATTGTAGTCCCGTGTCTCAAAGTTTGATAAAAAAACTTTTCACTCTCTCTCTATCCCTCTCCTTCATTATAACCAACTATGCATTTAAACGCGCCCTCGAATCAAGAAAAATACCCCGCTTACCTTAAAAGCGAACTTCGATCTCGCGCACGTATCGCCAAACAAAATCTCGAAGCCTGTAGCACGCTCCTCTCCCAATTTGCCCGCGCTGCCACCCGCGCCACGGCCCTCCGCAAGATCCTCGTAAAGCCCCACGTACGCGCGTTCCACTCCAAAAATTTCGTTTCTCAAACTTCCCGTTTCCTCTCCGGTAAACTCTCTCTCTCTCTCCCGCTACACACACAAACCAAAAACCGAACAAAACACCGCCAAACCAGCGCGCGCCGAGCCATGCAACGACCAAAAAAGCTCTCCGCCAAGCGGACCAGAGAGAGAGAGAGAGCAACAAAAAAGACAGCTGAGCGAATGCACACGAACCCCCGCCGACTCGTCGAATCGTACATTGGACAATCGAGAGAGAAAGAGAGAGGGCCGCGCACGTGCGCGTGCGCCGGATGTACAATGCGAGAGCTCTGGCATTTGACCCGTGGTACCAGGTTGGGAGGGCAGAGGAGTGCGAGCGAGCGGGGTGCTCGAGGACGCAGTTAATGCTCGACCACTTTGTTTCATAAGCGAGAAGCCCGGCGTATATACGCGCTCAGTCCCATTAAGCGTGACTACGCTCATATCAGCCGATGGCGGCCCAGCACGTACGGGAACGACGGCGCAACCCTTCCACCCTCTGCGCACCACCCCCCTACATATACGTGTTCAGCACTTACCCGCGTGTACGTGCGCGCCGGCGAGTGACCTTTGTCAACATGCTCGGCCATTAGTGTTGTGCCGTGCCTTGCCCTCTGTGTGCGCGAGGTCTATACTTGGAGGGTGTGCGCCACCGCCGCTGCTGCTGCTGCTGCAATGCTCGTTTGTTCAATCGTTATCCGCGCTCGAGCCGATGCACTCGATGTGTGTGGCTGGGTGTGTGCTTAGGCGTTTTTGCGTTATTGCGGTGCTCGAGGAACTGGGAGTGGAAGAGAGAGAGAGAGAGATGAGGTGCGAAGGGCTGGTCGGTTGGGATTAGGTGCTTTCGGGCGTGATTGCGATCTGGATAATTTGTTCGCTGTGCAGCGAGTCGTGTAATACCGCTATTGGTATCGTATAAATGAAAAATATTTGTTTTATTTTTTTTTTCGTTTTACTATAAAGCGTTTAATTAAGTCCTGAGAATTCAATACAGTTATTTATATGTACGAAAATATTTTTCGATATTACAGATCGCTTTTCGATATCGTTGGAATTTTCGTCGGGAAAATATTTTATCTGGCTAACGGAAACACCGAATAAAAAATGTATATCATACAGGTTTGAGCGTAAGTGATATACCACGCGATGTGCGCGTACAATATTGGTTACAAGAAAAACTAATTTCTACACGTGACTTAATAAAGTCCACTTAATTTTTTCCTCTGTACAGAACGTATAGTCGGCTAAAATGTTTACAATTTTAAATTAACCGAAAAATCGGGCGACCCGAATTTTCCCGGTATTATTCGACTGTCCAAGAGCGAGAGAAAACCTCTCGACCAATCACGACAAGAATACAAACTCCTGACACGACCAGGTCATCGCGTTCACAGTTGGGAATATCGACACGAGTATGTGTGTGCGAGAGTGCGTGCACCGAGTGGCACCATTCGATTTTTCGAGGATCGCAACGGTGCGAGTGCTCGTGAAAACGCCTGTAATTGATTGTACGTCGGGAAAATTTTTCGGACGAAATTGCATTTTCGGCATTTAATTGGTATTTTAATGAGACTCTTTTGTTTTAATGAAACATCGCGACGATCAAAGTAAAAGTATATATATATACGCAATTATTGATCATTATATAATAATGGAAATTTTACGCATGCAGTAATCAGATAGAATCTAACTTTGACTCTTCGACGTTTTCAATTCCCTGACTGATAATGGCGGCAAGTGTGCTGTAACATTTCATTTGGAGTAATATTATTCGCCGGCAGTGCAAAAGCCATTTTCCAGCTCTTTTCGTATTTTATTGAATTTATTCATTATACTCCGAACGATAATGGCATTCCATCCTACACCAAGATCTCGCTTTATTATCTTTCCATACGCTGCAATGCTAATGGTATTTACGATAAAAATTGTTAGCATTTTACTGCGAAACGTCCTTTTAGATATTCGTCATTATGATATTTTATCCTCTCCTACATTTCATAGTTATGAAAACGTTCATTTGAGATAAATTAATGATCGGACTTTACAAAAGAAAATGCAAAAATTTTTAATTGAAAAAATGGATCACAAAGGACAAAAAGTAACGTTGTCATTAAGCGGGCCGACAAAAAGCTCCGCTTGGAAACGGGCAAAAGTGAAAAGCTGCCGTTAATTGAAATAGCAACGCGCAGGCCAGCAATGAATTAAACCCCATCATACACGCCTTTGCCTCAAAGAAAGCGTATACATATACACACACGCGCGCGCGGCATGCAAAACAAGCACCGTAACCGCATGAAAAAAGAAACGCGCGCGCGCAAAAAGGTCATACACAGCGCGCGCCTGCGACACGACATTCTTATTACACGCGTCATACGCGTTCGCGGCGGTTAATTCAGCGCGAATGCCGGGACGAATAAAGCGTTTGTAGAACGTCGAGGGACGCAAGAGAGCGGGAAGAGCAGCAAGTTTTAAGTGGGATTAATTAGAGGGAACGTTAAACACTTATCTTTCGCGATAAGTGAGTTACTTTCGAACCGGAGCCGGAAAGTTTCGTGGGACAAAAAGACGGAAGAAAGCAAGAGGGAGAGACACAGCGAGAGAGAGAAGATGATCTTGGGTGTAACTTACCCGCACGGGGTTTATCGGCGACTCGAATCACGCGAGAGAGCACACGACGCGGCATTGCACCTGTAATTACGATCGATCCTCAATTAAGCAATTACAAGCGGCGTCGATTAACCTTTCGGGACAGGAAGAGAGAGAGAGAGAATATCCAATCGGCACGTCAACCAATGAACCCTATATAGTACGCTCGTTTTTCCGTAACGCGAGCGGGTAATCATGTCAAATGATGTATATCTCCGATACTGAAATTAATTACCAAGGTAATGTGGAGGATGTAAGGACTGCAATTACGACTGTTACTTCTGGTATAAGCCATTAAACATTCATTCCGACGTGTATTGAGCGGTGAAGAGAATCATACGGTAAAAATTAACGCAAAAGTATACTTACAATTAGAGGTGAGACTATGAGGGTAAAAATAATTAAGGATTTGGTTGCAAAGTATTAGAGTCTACTATCATTATTGTTATCATTTTTCCTAACCAATTGCTCCACGTTTGTAGAAATGCGAAACGAACAACTCTGAGAAACAATGAAGCGTAAATATTTGCTCTATTTATTGTTGAACATGATGGTCCGATCATTTATCAGTATAAAAATGATATTTCCATTTGTGAACCATTTCCATCTGGAACTTGTAGTGTTTATTCGACAAACATAATAAAACCGATACTATACAAACAATATTTTACAACGAGATGAACAATGTAGTTAGAAAATAAGAAATACATCGGTAGATAAATAAAAGTATCGACTATTCTCGACACGAATATATGAACATATGATTGCGCAATCTTCTATCAACTATATAAAATATAATTTGACAAAAATATAGGAAATATAAAAAAATATTGTGTATCTTATGCGACCCGGCTCAAATACTTAAATAACAATATTCTATTTTCAATATAAAATATATTCACTATTATATTAACACTAAATGCACCCGCAGAAATCCAATAAATTTTACCCAATATCAACAACATTCTGAAATAGCGTACCTATGTAGTATATCTGGCTCTATCGCTCTCGCTCTCACATATACACGCACACGCATATAAGCGCGCTTCCACTCCTGCAAAAAACCAATGCAAATACAGCCTGCAGCCACACTCGACGGCAAATCAGCCGGCTTGTAATATACTCAAGCGAGAACTAATTCTCCCGCGTGCGTTTATGTATACTCGTCGACGCGGGCGCCACTAATTTATTAACCGTGCGTATTCGCACTCGCTGTATATATCGTCGACTTAAAAATGGTCGAAAAATCACGGGGGTCAGTGCGTTATATAGCCGCACTCGCGCTTCGTATAATACGTATGATCAAATAATCAAACACGATAATGAAGTGTGCTACGTTTATTCATCCACTCCCACTATAGCACGTATATAACTCACGTGAAACATCAGCGTGACTTGCACAGAGAGAGAGAGAGATATAGAGCGAGCAAAGGGAGGGAGAGAAACCTGCCGTCGACTTTACGAGCACGCTGATTTCTCCAGAGCCCGCGCGCTTCTTGCCCGATTCCGCATTCGACGCACGCGTCTACGTGTGTGTACGTATACGCAGATACGTGCGGCGCACCCGCGGAACGCATTCAAATTTCAGAGACGGAAGAGCCGCGCATGCACGCTGCGGTTTCGCCGGAACGTCAGTCCCCCTTGAAATTCACGCGCGGGCAAGACGAGAGATGCTACGCGCATCGATCGTGCACACACGTATATAGCGGGCGTGTTATATGGGGTGAGGAGAGAAGGGGGTGAGAGGAAGAGGAAAAACCGCGAGTGGTCGTAAATCGACGGGCGCCAACGACGACGAGTGGACGCTGCTGCTGGCGTATACGAGGCAAGAAGTCGCGCGCGCGCAAGCCACGTTCGATTTTGCAATAACGCGCGCGGTGCCGGGGCAATTCAGCGTTTTGTAACGGCGCGGCCACTGTACAGGCCGATAGCTCGGGGGGGCCTTTTTACGCGCTTTCTTTCTCCTCCTGTTAGAGGTAAAGGGTAACGGGGTTGTTCTACGTTCTTCGTAGATTGTGTATTGAAAAAATATCGAGGAGTATAATGTTTATTCTCGCATTTATTGTCAGTTGGCATTTTATATGGCCACACTTTTCTCGTTCATTTCAATTTCTTGCACGATAGAAATATAAGCAATGACAATATCTATATAATAGTTCGAATTGGAAACTCCCGTTTTTCAAAACATGTGTAACCAGAAGCAAGCCACAAAACAGAATTTCTTTGTCAAAGTCGATTACAAAAGCCGGCGCCTCATCACTCCCCCGTTCATCATCTTGGAATTTTATTCGTCGGCAGAGAGACAGCGGCCTTAACAGCCCTCCATCAGATACCGCGGCTCGTCCATTAGTGCGATGCTGGCCTCTCGACGCGAGACACAAACTTCATTGACGACGCGACGAAGACTCTCGAGGAGGAGAAAGGGGAGCTGGAGGAAGAGGAGGCTGCAAAAACGTTAATGCCGCAAGTTTCCTGCGCGAGAGCAAAGCTGCTCTTTCTGCGACTGCACGAAGCTGTGTTATATAAGTAGAAAGGGAAGTGTACTAGGAACTTTCGGGTCGTGTGTCTTGGCGGGGGAGAATAGGTGTTTGCGTAATGAGATTTCGTTTTTGGGAGCTGCGCACTTGCACAGTTCTCTTGTCGGTGGGAATTTGTTTTTGCTATAGTGTTTCGAGTCAGTTGACGATTCCTATTTAGGCATTTAACGCGAGTTTGTTTCACTTCACTTTGGCACACTTTGTACTTCAAAGTAATGGAAGTGCACTTTTTCGTGCGTATTTTATAATTAAAGGAATGTAATTAATTCGATACTTCAAAGAATCCGAATTTGCTTACAAACTCAGGAACTAACCTTTTTGCATGTTATGCACCTGCACTTACACATCACCACCTTTTTCTGATTACTTTTGGCTTCAATGAATAATAGATGTACAAACAGCAATTTTTCGCTTATCCACATGAGAGAATTCGTCGCATGTAATCAATTTTACAGCGCACGTATCTGTTGGACTGTTGCAGCATCGACTGCTGCTTGGACGGGCTTTAATTAAATTTGCTTTTCCTCGTTTTTTCCCCCTCGAATTCTAAAAATTCGAGATCAAAAGACCAGCGAATAATGAAACGGTGATAGCGCGTCACCGGATCTCGTTGGTACGAGGTTCGGGAAGATTTTAATTTTGGGATTTAATGGTTTTTCCATAAATTTAGTATTCGCGGAATGAGGCAATATTAGGTGTGGATGGCAGCTGTTTAAAAATTAAAAATATTGCATAAGTACCAATATCGATGGGCATTGAGATATTGGAAATTCATATCGCTGACATATTGACGATATGCGCTGCAAAAATTGCAAGACTATTATCAAACAATTATCAATGCTATTTACCTCTATAAAAGATTTTTTGTTTTGCATTTATCTCGAAATAAATTTTTTTTAAAAGAATCGAGAACAAAAACTAGTGAGAATAGCACCCAAATCAAATAGCAGAAACAGCTTTGTGATTGTTGTAGTTATATCTCCAACATATCAGCTACATGGATTTCCAATATAGTAGCAATAAATGTGCAATAATTCTAATTTTCACGCCGGGCAACCAGAAACTATGCTATCGGAAGAGGTACATGGTACTATAGTACGATATTACCTTGAGTATTAAAATATTAAAATAATAACAAAGTAAACAATTTTAGAGTGTAAAAAATATTAAAAAATCAATTACATTAATAGATATCATTTTATCTACACAATATGCTAAAACTGAAGAAAGACATTTTATTATGTCTTGCTATACAGCAAGGAGTAATCTAAGAAAAAATCTCGGGAAAAACCATAGTAAACACCTTAGACGAGTCTTAAGGTATAATAAGATGGGAGAAGGGACTTTTCACGTGTGGATGCTTTCATGAAAGAGATGTTGATATAACATTCTTTTAAAAGATTTAAGGATTGTAGCGAGTCTTATTTCTAAAGAAAGTGTATTCAAAATTTTGGGCTATTCTCAGAAAGACATTTTTTTCTGAAATAAAATTTGCAAAGGGGCGAATCTATAAGGCTAATGGACCAAGTCTGAATTATCTTATGGCCATGTTTACTTGTCCGATGATCTGGTAAATATTTTGGGCATCCAGAGTGCTGAAAGTATATTATGATAATGAAAGAGTAATATCATCAGCCCTTCTAACTTCAAAAGTAAATTAAATTCAGGAATCCACAGTCAATAAATAATCATCCACAATTCAATGACTAATTATACGTTCATCTTATATAAATTGTCTTTACATATTCAATGTACATTCTCAGCTGGCTCATTCACGTATTCACTTACAGTTCCCAAAAGCGATCTACCGATGGCAAATTGGTTGAAGATGAATGACTTTCGATGGTATCTATCGCTCAAGAAAACTCAGATCTCGTATAAATCAGTCAAGTTTCAACGCATTAGCATTTATACAAGTATACGTGAAAGTGAAAGGCTGCTGAATCCCTGATATCGATCGGAATAATTCATTAATTTGTATCTTAGAGATACCAAAAAAGACCTCGTATAACATTCGAGAGAAAAATTATAGAATTTAAAATACTTTTGACCAAACATCAACTCGAATCAATACCTTCTGGTACTCCCCGCTCTCTTCAATCGGACACTTTATGACACTCAGTTGCTCGCGCACATTCCCGAGCCAATCTCCTGGCCGTCCATCGATCAAAAAATTGAAAAACTTTTCTGGAACAGAGTAGCTCTCACAACTGCGACGTGAAAAACACAGGGGCGACGGCGACGAGAACAAACACATCGAGCCTGCAGGCCAAAAGAAAAACACAATTTTGTTATGTTACCGTAAAACAGGCACGTGCGCCGAAGATAAAAAACAACGCGCGCATTACGCGAACATACACACAGAAAAGCAAGTATGTGCATATGCGCCCGGAAAAATCCGCTGCTAAAATCAACGCTATTGAGAGCCGGCGCTCGTGATTCGTTTACTTATTCCACTGCTGAATTCCAGAATGGCATATAGCTATATATGCGCGTACACGCGTGAATGAATCCGTGGTTTCATACCGCCGTTCTTCGCGCGGCGCGCAGAGTGAATTGGTTTATAGCTATGTGAGCGTATCGTGTAGTACACGAATGGAAATGTAAGGCTGGAAACAAACGTGTTTATCTTTGCGTGCATGGGACTCGGGGGTGTTCTGCGTGCTGACAAAGGAGCAATATTTGGTAAAGAGTCCGTTCGTGCGATGTGTACAATTCGAATGGGATGTACGTGTACATTTTTCAAAGGTTTCGCTTCTATTTTTTTTTTTTTTTTTTTTTTTTTTTTTAATTTTATCATGGAAATCTGGTCAGCATACATATACATTGCCGAATTTGGCTTAAATAAACTCATTTGTTAAAAGTACAGTATTTAATCAATAACAGATGAATAAGAAACAATTGGCAGTGAATGTCGTGATTTAATACACAGACTTACTTGAAAAAGGTGATGAAAATAGGTATTATTAACCTCGCCGAATTTATTAGAATAACTTCTTCATCTGAAAAATTAATTATTCACCAAGTTTTAGTGAATTTTCCCTTATTTTTAATTCAATATATACTTACAATTATTCGAATTCATGAAATTCTTCAAATTCTAAGTACAAATAACTTTTTAACAGATCGCTAAGCTCTGAATATCTATCTGTGACGCTTGGGAACTTTTTAGCCACAGCAATCCAAACCACGCTCACGTGTTACGCACCTCGACAAATTTCTCTTCCCAAAGAACGGACCGCGCTCAATGAACCGAAAGCGGAGCACGAAAATCATCGCTTCACCCATACCATCCACTTGCCTTCTCTCCAAATCTCTCGACCCGTCCGCTTCAACGTCTCGCGCTCTTCACATTCCCTCGTACACCGCTATAGAGGCACGTAGATTCAAGTTGCCCGTCGAAAACGTGTGCACTTGGGGTCTCCCGCTGAAAAGAGCTTTTCCAATTTTCCATACAATACGCAAGCGCGCGTGCGTGCGGTGGCACGGAAATGACTTTGCCGTCGGTAGCCCCCCGTGCGTCGAAAGCTCGAAAGTTATAATCCTGCGCGCTGAATTTGAGGGGTAAATTCGTTGGAGGTTGGGACGGCTGATGTAATTGGGGATATAAAAGGTTAATAGGTCCGTCGTGGCAAAGTTTCCGGAAAATTCGAAGATGTCGGCACAGCTGATTTATAATTGAACGCAGAAATAATTATGAGCTCTTGTTGCCGGCGTGTGCATGAGAATGTTTTCACGGTTTTGCCTCGCGTTGTGCGAGAAATTAATTACTGCTGAATTTTATCATAATGAGACGATAAGAATTTTCACTTTATGTAACATTTATTGGGAAAGAATACAAATTTTATTAATCTTTCTTTAGGGCATCAGCGAAATGACATTAAAATTTTGATACACATATGGCATTTAAATTTATTTTTGCGTGGTAATCATAATATGTGCCAACATTGGCCTGATAAGCTATTTCTCCATGGGAATTATGATTCAATTTCAACCTGCCTCGTGTACAAGAATGAAATTAACTTTCCAAAAGGACAGACAGGAGAAGCTGCTCAAAGTTTGCGATATATTTTTGGATGTAGAAATACTTACCTAAAGCTAAGAAAAAACTAAAGTTCTACGGCTTTTCAGCTTTATATACTCAAACCCTTCAATATTTCCCGAATTCTCGGCAAAACCATTGAAATACGAGACCAACAATTTGATTCAAGTACTTCGCGCTCGCACGTGCTGGCATACATAACACGCTCTCAAAATCAAAATCCCCTCATACACACGCCAAATACACATTACAACTGCACAGAAACTCGTAGCCTCTCTTCTATACTCTCAGCAGCACTGCATCGCGTTCTAATCCTCGGCAAGCTGCATCGTGCACGCGTCGGCGCGCCTGAATGAGCGGAAGCGCGCGCGCGCGCGGCGTATACCTCTCACATGGAATTCCGGGAGCCGATCAGCCGCGAACTTCCGCTAAATTGCGAGCTCGCAAGAAAGCCGACGCCCGCCCCCTTCCATTGAAAAACCACTCCACTTTCGAGGGAGGGAGATGCGCCCCCCACTCGCGAATAAGGAGGCCACAGGGCTCGTTATTCCAAGTGCAGCGCCAAGGAAGCGGGTAATCCGGCCGCGCGCGCGTTTATTGTCGACGCGCGCTCTCTCCCTCATCCATCCCGCGGTCGTTAGGATTTAATGCCACCACGCTGCCTTGGTTTTTATACAGACGTGCGCGCACACACACACACATATATACGCAGATAAAAACAAGGAGTAAGCATTTCAGTCAAATTGAACCAGCGCTCAGCGAAATGAGCTGCATTGACTTTATCGCGGGTCCCGTGCGCGCGCGCTTATTGTCCTCTTTTACGGACTGCTATGTATAGGGAGATAAGACGCTCTCCATCGCTTTGACGAGAGGGCCATTTGCGAAATTTAATCTCGGTCGCACGCGGCTCTGTACGCGCGCTATGACGTTCTTTTATTTGCCTCCGCACGCGCATATATATACATACAAACGCAGAGGCCGGAAGCGCGATCGTTCCCGTCCTTTTTATCGGCGCGCACTCGGCCGCGTCTCCCGGCGACGCCTATAAAAAAGAAAAAAAAATAGGCGGAAGACACACGCGGGAGATATCCGTCACCGGCAGAGAGAGAGATAGAGAAAGAGGAGAGTATTAGCGCGACGCCAATCGCGTTCGATCCCTCGAGCTGTCCCCCCTGCGCCTCTCGTTTCCGCGCAAAAACGCGCGGATTGAGAGAGAAATAGGAGCCGACGGGGCGTTCACGAGTGCCATTGTTCGTTCCGGAGTATACCACGACGAGCGCGTGCGCGCATAGCCCGTCCATCCGTTCGTCCGTGCCTATATATACGCACTCACACGTGTAGTGTATATACATATATATATACGAAAATAAAAGGGTTAGTTTGGGGAAACAAGTGCGACGACGATGCCAAAGCGTGGAATAATTGCTTTTAAATTCCTCTCTCCTCTGTCTCTGCGCACGTGCGCGTATGGTATAGTGCAGTGGCTCGTCGCGCTGGTAAGCGAAAAACGCGCGCGCGGTGTTTGCGATACACGGCTTGTTTCGCGCCCATATACTAATTTGCTCGCGATTGCAGCGCAAAAGAGTGATGATGTATCCTTTGACGAAAATAAAATAATATACACATGCGCGCGGACGTGGATCGAAAAACAGATAAAAATTGGTTACACGAGTAATTTAATAATGTATTATAGGGAGACGCGAACGCGCGTTTGGACTCCTGATAAGTGCATTGTTACTTTGTTATTTATTAAGCGGGACAAAACAGGACGCAGACGTGTATACGATCATCAGCTGCGCGCTGCTGCTGTTGTTTTTAATGAAATGTAAACAATCGGGCAATTAAAATTTAAAAAGCCCGGGAGATAAAAGTGACGCATCAGACGACAGGGTACACACAGTAATATTAAGCGCCATTTCAAATTCGCGCGGGTATGTAATGCAAACCTTTTACGCCGGACTCTGTGTATATAATTTGAGTAAATATTGAAGATATCCGAGTTAATCAGGAATTATCTTTTTATCCCGAAACATCGTGTACACACAACATTTTCAACTCATTGAATTGTCAAACGACGTAAAATACGCAGCGGATAAATTATAATCACATTTGAATCTGTCTTTTATTAGCAATGAATTTTTTCAATTAAAAATATCATTTTACACTTTTCATATATTCACCCGTGGGAAATACATTAAAATCCTGAAAATGTCGTGGGTTCGAGTTGATCAAATATCAACTCCCATCTCGCACATACAACTCTACCACGAAAATATTTATTCAACGCCAACATATACTATATCAGCGCGAACTCTAATAACTTTACCTTATATAAAAGCCTAACTCTTTTCCTTCACAGAAAACAAAAATGACGCTCTCAGGAACACATTCACGAGCACACTGGAGCGCGCGGATAATGAAATTAAGCAAACTACTCTCGGGCATTAATAAATAACAGCGCCTCTCGCGAAAACAAACACACGAGCCACCGCCTAAACGGAAAAGTTCTCGAGAGCATGAGCGGCAGTACCTATATTCCTTCGAAGGGCTGCTGCTGCTGCTGGGTACGGGTAAAAATAGGCATAACGGGCGTGAGGCAAGTTTGAGCCGCGGATCAGAACTTTTGGGATTTCCCACGTGTGTGAGAGTGTGAGTGTAGTCGTAGAGGAGGAGAGGTAAAGCGTCTGGAGGGACGAGGCCATGTGCACTGTCGGGCTATATACGCTGCATAACGTTCCGTTTACATACGATGAGAGGGAGAGGAGTGGAGGAAGAAAGTTTTGAGAGGAGCTTGGGAGGTGATGCGCTTTGGGATCAATGAAATGACGGGACGATGGCGGGGTAACGGCGAGAATACAGTTGGCTCGTTTGCGAGTGTAGTTGTAGAGATTGGCATTTTAAAAAGTGGCGCATTGTACGATTTCAATAAGGAAAAAAGGAGTATTGATATGGTAAAATGTTTTCCAGTACATAAAATTTCACCCGCAAAAAGTTACAGTGCAGTCTTTGGGATCACTGCGCCGTGTAATCCTATTGAATTATTTTATCGAATGAAATTCATTCAGGATTGTAAAATAAAAAATATTTTTATAAGCCAGGATGAAAGAACATGTGTGAAGTACACTTAAAAACCAGCGGCGTGTGTCGCAGTCTATTCGCGTATATGTTTTTTTTTTATTCTAGAATTCCCATGCTCACCATGGAAAGAAAATAAATCCCCGCAAGCAAATACATCTCCGCGGTTTTCATGACCCAAATGTATTTTTACACCGCTGCGACAATACGGGCGCACGTACTCGTTCAGCCTCCCCTCTTCTCTCACATCTACAGCACACCCTATATACGCGAGTGAAATAAGTTCATAATCCCGTCAAATCCAGCAATTCGAGGGCCCCGCTTGTGCACGCGTGGACCATCGAGTAAAATATTATGACACTCGCGTATAGTGCATTACGACCGTCGAAAAAATAAAAGGGGCTTTACGACGATTTCCCGCGCTCGAAATTCCGCGCTTATATATATACTGTGCATGTGAGGGCGTTGTTAAAGTAAGCAAATACATCGCCTTACATGCGTTCGACCCCCCACACGCGTGAGAAAACATCTCGTATAAGGAAGAACAAAAAGAAGAGGGGGGAACGAGAACTTTCGGAAACTCGGACGCTAACTATTATACGCTTGAATAAGATACAGCGCGCCCGCGCGATATCTTCCACCTCTCCGGCCTCTATGAGCGCATCCGCACGCGGGATAATTTATATATTCTTTGTACAATTTCGTCGGTACAATGCGCACGTGCACGCTGGCCACGTGAAATATATGTGTGGACCGGCATATACCTCCGTCGCCTCCTCTTTATGACCCACGAGAGAATATGTACGTACGAGGCGCGGAGGTCGTGAAGACGCCAAGAGGAGTGGAAAATTATTGTCAAAAGAATCTGCGCGCACTCGTTATCATGCGGAAGATCATACGCGCGCGCGCCGCGCTATAGGGAGAAGAGGGGCAAATTGCGCGCGCGCACTGCAAGAATTTATGGCTCGCCGAACGTCCGATAAAAACCGCACTGGCTTTTATCCCACCAGCGCGAGCGAGTTAGGATATATATTTTTGATGGCGGAGGAATAATGTCGCGCACTCGCCTGTATGCCATTGTATTCGCGCGCAGAGTTGATTTATAGAGCGTATTATATTCATTGATTTATCTGTTTATTGCGCTCGGCTCGCATATATATAGAGTGGGGGAGGCCGAACGCTTGCGCGCGACAGTATATAAATAGAACGTCCGGCGGGCTGGACACTGGTGCATGACAAAAAAAAACGCTCGCTTTGATTATTTACCATTTTCCGTCGTGTTTAATTAGCATCAGCGTGACACGAATAAAATCGATACGTATGCGCGCGGCTAATTCATTTTCGAAGGGAGGAGCAAAAAAAAAACAAGCGCAATATCAATTGGGGTGATATGATTCCTTTATTTTCTCGACCCTCTCTTTGTCCAAACGATATATTAATTTTTCATGCTATTTTTAACTAAAAAAAGAGCAATTGCATTAATAAACGTTGTTGCATCAGCCTGCAGTATAATAAGGTTTTTCACTTTGTTTCGCATTACTGCGCCTCGCGTATGGAAGTGAGGCTGAAAGTACCATGTAATGGCCAGCAGAAACGAACTTTTGCAGGGCGCCCCGAGTTTTCGATGAATCCCGATATTCGTTTAAAAGGCTATGTTTGTAAAAGTTCGGCAAACATAAAATCTGTTTTAGAGCTCTGTGAGTGTTGCATTAACCTCGTTGTGCGCGACGAGCGTCCAATTTTTATGATTGAAAATAGCTTTGCTTATTTATTGTATATATTTCCCGCGGTTCTACAGCGTGAGGTCGGAATTTTATATCTATCTATTATTAAAAAGCTGTGGAGGTTAATCCCAAATCAAAAGTTAAAAGTGCATTGTTATAAAATTTCATCCCCGATTGAATGTATTCAGCATTGCGTCGAGGAATAAAAAACTAAATCCAAACCATGTTCATATATGTTTTCTAAATTCAAAGGGGATGAAAAGTCCAATACGAGGGCGCGTTATAATAATATAATTTATTATAAACACAAATTTTTCCCCGACAACGGTAACTCATCGCGCGGGAGCACCTAAAGAGCTGTAAAGAAAAAAAAATCGTCGAAACAAAGTTTCGGAATATTCGCGTAAAAGTTATAGAATAAAGACTCTGAAGCACCGCTGCGCGTGCCGCGCATTATTATTCTTTTTAGAAATAAACTTGATGCGAGAAACAATCTACATAAAATATAACCTGCGCGCCGTAAAAAAATTGCACAATAAAGGCGGGGGAAAAAAAATGAATAAAATGGGAAAAAAACTTTGCCCACTGACCTCGCTTTGTTTCCCTAACAACCCACTTATGCAAAAAAAAACACACACACACGCACGGAAACGTAAAATTCCCGCATCTCTCCTCGCCCCGGCGAACAACAACACCGCTCACCATCATCGCGCGCGTAAATCAGCCGGACCTGGCAGCGCGAGCCGGGAGAGCAATATTTCCATCTCCAATCCCCTCAGCCCTGCCAACCGAAAAAAAAGCGCGAAACAAAACGAAATTGATTCTTTTCGCCCCTTCTCCCGTTATACCCTCCTCCTGAGACTCACCGCAGCGAAGCGAATTCCCACGCGGGCCCACGCGAAACTCAAAACACATGTATAACCCGCGCGGGCGCGTGGAATTAGCAGTCACGGGGCAAAACTGTAAACCACGACGTTGGCTAACCTGCTTGGGAGTAGCGCTGTTCAAGAAGTTCGCTGGAGATCCGCGCAAAGCGCCCCCGAAGGGGCCAGCCGTTAGCTCTTGCGCTTTGCCATAGAGCGCGTGCTGGAAAGTCCAAAGTTGCCGAGCTGGCCATATATAGAAGCCTAATAATGCGCTCGGCCAGCGGTCATCCGACGCCAGTGGCGCTTTATCAATGGGGGCCTGCGATTTATGGCCGGCGATGATTCACGAGGAAGGAAAGTTCGCGTCTTTTTCGGCTCTCCTCCTCCTCCCCCCAGCGGACGAATTTTCATAGAGGATATAGATCGATCGGAGCGCTATCGAAGCGCTTCCCGCGCGAATGAAATCTATAATTTAGCCCGCGGGAGCGGCTTATTTATTGCGGCCAATTTCTGGCCGTATATCCGACAAGCGGCTTTTATATATGTGTGAGTAACGTATGCGTTCTTTTCTCGTTGCAGAGAGGCGTGGACGTGAGCAGGCTGCGCTGTGGCAAACTAGTTGGATGAGAACTGAGCGAGTGGTTCGAGCGAAGATTCGCACTAGGTGAGTTGCTTTTATTGTTGAGTTATTGTATAGTGGTGTAAAATTTTTACAGTTTCCAAAGAGGTTTGGGAATACGGAATTCGAAAACTACGAGGTGATGGTTTTTTCGCACAAGTATAGATTGCTCGAATGAATTTGAAAAGGGAGAATTCTCTGTTCGAGCGAGAACGAGAAAGGTAGAAATATAAGTGTATTTTATAAAACGGGATCGTTTCGAATTCGCGCGAATTCTGCTTCACTTCGGGCAAATATATATAACAATCCGTGTCCTACTTTAGTGTTACATGTAATATAATTTTCAACTACTGCAACAGTAACGGTGTACGGAAAGCACATATATATATATGTACGACTGTTCTCAATTGAATTTTAGAAAAGCTCGCGACGAATTGAATTGCTATGTACAGCTGGATCGTTTTATTTTTAATGAGTTCGTCCTTAACTTGCAGCCGAGCTTTTATTGTATCTCGTTACAGCGCATACTACATAAGAAATATGATATTTGACAAGCGTATTTCCTGGAAAAAAAAAATTAATTTGCTTTAATTTTTAACTTTTGTAGAGTATCAGTTTATAATAAAAATATTTTTCTCTTTTTAATAAGAACCGCGATACGGATCGTTCACGAGAAATTACGTATTTAACGATAATTCGGGCAAGAGGCCACCATTTTATGGAACAACCGCATATCAGAAATTAAAGACGAGTACGGGGTCATTTCACGTTCATGTATAATGTGATCTAAATATGTCATGAAACGACAGTAGGTCATATTGAGCAACTGAATTTCGTTTACGATAATGCAGCTGGAACAGATGCGCCTGTAAACTTTTACATCGGGCGTTATAATTAAATCGTGTCATTTTCAAATTATATTGGAACGAAAAGAATGCATTCCCGGACATTTAACGTAAATTACAGGTGGCCGAGGGATAATTGCGCGAAAATTGGGGCAAATGCTGCGCGTGTATAAGTAATTGACCGAAATTCTAATTACAAATAAAATTTGACGAATGCAGTCGGAAAATACGATGAAACGCATATGTTCGAGATTTAAGTTAGAGAAAAGAAATAACTTTTTTTTTTGTTAAATTGTTTTTATATTCAAATTAAAGCGACATTTTAATGAGAAACAAATCCACTCAAAATCCGCTAGGATTTTAAAATTCGCAGTAGAACGAACGGGCTTTAGAAGACACACACTGAAACTTCCACATGTCAAATATTTGCGTTACTTTCCTTTATGGCATTCCCGATATTATACATAGATTATATCCACTCTGTTTTACAAAGTAAACTGAGAAAATATATCAAGTAAATACGGTAAAGTAGCCATTGTTCTTATTTCCGTGGCATCTTTCAAAGGAATAAATGAAAATGTTACCCCCACCAACTTGAAACATCGTCGGGAATAGGCGCGTTAGCGTGAAAGCAAGCGTGAAAGTATCCCAAGCGTATTACTCGCAGCCTATTTATCAAAAATACGAACAGAGATTTTACGATCGATTTCATGTCCATCTGGACGCCCGAACTTTGTCCGAGCTTTTTATTCGAGTGTCGTATATGTACGTCAAATATTCCTCGATGTTTCATTATTAAAGATTTTTAATGCATTGATATATAGTTAAAGTATATGGTTTCCGTAATAAAAATCTAATGGCTAGAGTATAAATAAGATAAATGCCATAATCCCATAATAGTAAAGTCAATGTTTTGAGGTCAAGTAGATAAAAATACCTTTTTATCTAATCAATAGCAATTTCAGGATGAGTTTCTCTCAAACTCGAGAAACTCTCGCTGGAAAGCTATTTTACAACCGAGTTCGTAATTCTGTCAAGATAAAATACATCCTTCCTTTTATATATATACACACATTCGCAGAAACTGAAGCTCTAAAAACGTCGACTCCTAAAAGCTCCATTGTGAAAACTTATATTCTCCTCTGAGAAGCCATATCTACCATCAAAGCATTCTTAAACCATCGCCATTTAAGGACAAGAAAACATCGCGAGAAAGACGCGCTGATTCTTCAAAGCTCTTCCCTCCCTCTCCAAGTGCATTTCCCGAGCTCTCTTTCTCGCTTCACAAATTTTCGCTTGTTCTTCAAACGAGTGCGAATCACATGCGACTAAAGCGCAAAGATTGTCAAAGGCGCGTCTACGACGTCGAGACGTATACATATACTATTTGTATGCGTGTGTGTGCATGTGTGATGGTGTACGTGCGAAAGACGTGGATTCAGAACCAAAAGAGCTCGACGCGCGCGCCTTCCACTCGGATGGATCTGCGCGCGCGGAAGTCAGGCTCTCTCTCTCACTCGCTCAAACTTTCTAGACGGCAAAGCTAGCGGCGTAAAAATGAGGAGAAATAAGAGAGGAGCAGCTACAAAGTCACTCGCTCGTCCATAATGGCCGCTTTAGGCGAGCGGAGAGAAACGTGTCTAGGAGGTGCAGACAAAAAAATGATGCTTATATTTATATATATAAGTATGTGTGTATTTTTAATGCTCAGCTCACCCTTATTATGTATAATCAATCGACGCGACGATCGATACGCGATTTTCCGTGGAAAAAGTTTGACTCTTTCGAAGCGTTAAATTAGCAGCGGGCGTTTTATAACGAACGGCGTGTAAGAGGTTATATATGAAAAAGCACCGAACCGAGGTGGGGGGGAGCTCATTATTTCCGGCCGAACAGCGCGAGCGAGCAAAGTGCGACGGTTCGCACTTGCTCGTGGGGGGCGGTGAGAGAAAAAAAAATGCCCACCGATAAGTCTCTAGGCGGCTTGGGCCGCGAATCGATGCCGATTAATTACAAAGTCATTAATTGATTGCAGCTAAGGGGGTCAAGTCAATTAAGCGTAATGGCGCGCGTATATATAAGAGCGACAACACGACGATGAAAATCGGAAATCGAGCTGGAAAGTTGTGTTTGCGTTATATATACGCAAGGGGTGGTTGCGTGTAGATCGGAAAAGATTATAAAGTCACTTATATTTAATGTCGAAATGTATACGCATATGAATTTTTTAGAGTTTCGAGGAGTTGCGAGTTTGATGTAGAAGAAAGTATATAAACTTATCGTTGGCGTTATTTTGCTAATCGATTCGACGTTTATTGCGCATTATCGAAAAACACTTGGCGCTGGTAGAAGTTGCTCTCCTCTACAAATACACTTATTTAAAATTGAGACGAAAAATAAGCCGAAGTTTGGAAGTCTGTCAACATGGACTGCGGAAAGTTTTGATTGATGGTTGACGGATGGCAAAGGTATACTTATACGTTATAACACTCAAGTGAAATAGACAGCTTGAAATGAAGGATGCTGAGGAATGTTTGTTTTCAAACTCGCCGGTTTTTCAAATATATCATATGGAAATTGACAAATCTCACTTTATCATATAAACGAATATCAATTCGAGTCTGCAAGCAATTCAATCGGTATTATCTTAAATTGAACACCAAAATCAAAAGCTGAGAATAATTCAAATATAAAAGCGACGATTATATAACACAATAATAATTTATTGCATGAATATTATAAATATGTATAATACGTTATTATGGTATTGTATTAATAATACTTATACCTATATAATAATTATTTTCAACCTAATTATTTAAGTCTCACGATGAAATATAAATCACACGTGCAACATGCATTTGTATTTTATACATAAAATATAAAGCTATCCATTTATTTAACCAACGACGACAATCAATCCTGATTAATTAAACACGAGTAAGTGTCACACCCAGAATGGTTTATTATTAGCGCCCTCCTCATCCGCGCCCTCAAAGCAATTCTGAGTGTAAATTGAATCGTCCGGAACTGTAAACAACACGTCACATCGCGCGCCTGACACTGATCTATACTCGAAATTTCCAATTTCTGGAGGCGGAAAAGAGGCAGCTGCACTTCCCGACCGCGTCGCGGCATAATTATACATCGGCAAGGCACGCGGCCGAAATCGATTTTAACGAGACTTCGTTAACGCTTCGAGGGCGCGGGCCGCCGGGAAAAAAGGGGAGCGAAAAGCGCTACTGCATGCACGCGACGAGAGCGAGGAAGAGACTAGAGAGAGAGAGAGAGAGTCACATCGATCCGGCCACTAGAGCGGCAACGATTTATTATCCGACGAGGAATTAATGATCCAATTTGACCCCCTGGAGGGGAGCGAGCTATAGCGTAAGAGAGAGTAAGAGAGAGAGAGAGCTTCAGCGCCTGAAAATCGCCTCTCTTCGTCTCTGTCTCCGTCTCTGTGTTTCGGATGACAGTAATGGCAGGATGTTCTTGTTTGCCCGGCGCGCGCGCGCCTGCTCTGCTACTGAGCGAGAGCAATGACGCGAGGAAGCGGGAGGATAAAGGGCCGAACAATTGATTTCGTCACCCGCGGGCGTCGCCGGCAGAAGGAGAGAGAGAGAAATGCACTTTGTCGAGTACGGAGCGAGAGAAAGAAAGAGTGGCTTATCGGAAGGAGGCTGAATTAACTTTGCGCGCGATATTTCACTATTGCGTATATTGCGCGGGGGAGAACGATGAATGTTTTATTTATTGGCTGCGGGCGCACGCGTGTGTGTATGATGATGACGCTGCAAGTTTTGAGAGGGCGATGGCTTTCTGGGGGTCATGGACACGTGGCCCCCGCGCGAAATGCGCTGTATAGGGGGAAGGGATGGAGACGATTTCGGCAATGATGAACGAAACGTGACTTTCGGACTCTGCGGATTATTGTTATTGTACTGGACGTGCGCGTCTATTATTGATATGGATTATGTAAAATTATCAAGTCAAAGGGAAATAAGCCCCGTAATGAGGCAGATTTATGGGGCTTTGTACGCGTTGAAGGAATAAATTGATGAACGTGCGTTGATACATATATAATAACATTTTTATTCGCGGCTCGTATATAGCCGACGAAAAATTTCATTTCCAATTTTTTGCGCGTCTTTATTTTTATTTCGTTGGGCGCGAGCAAAATGCAACGAGAGCCGCGACTTTAAAATTCCAAGTGAAATTTGTATATAGGTCGGGATTTGCATTTTCAACTGGGGAAGCCATATCTCGTCGTAAAAATAGTTCTGTGAATAAAAAAGGTGAGAAAAAAATCCGTCGATAAATATTTTTAGCCAACAATATCGTTATATGAAAAGCTTATTATTATGATAATGTATAATTTTATTGCGGTGCCTTTCATTCTCCAGGAAATGTTAAAATAATGGTTGAAAAATAACCATGACGAATGAGAGATCCTCCGCGCTCTTCTATAAATTTTAATCTCCTGCTATCTCTTTCCAGTTTATATTACCGCGCTAGAGATTATATTTTTATATCAGCATAAAAGCCGTATGCAAGTATTGTATGCAAAATAAACTCTGTTCGTATATGTTTCTCTGTTTTTCGAATAAATATTTACTATACGCTATAACGTAAAATAAAAAATATTTACTTGTGCAATTAAAGTACTGTACTATAAATATTTTAAAGTAGTTTTGCCTCGCACACCACCGCAATCGCATACCTGTTTACCCGCATGCTGTTATACCGCACCGGCAGCTTCTCTCTCTCTCTCTCTTCCTCTCTTTGCATTACAGATTGAATTTTCTTCGAGCGTGTTTAGAACGGCGCGACCCTTCCTTGCCCATTTCCATTTGTGACGTGTTCCAGTGGCTCAATGTACAACGTTACGAGAAGATGTGATTAAGCCCGGGCGGCGGCGCCCTTTCGCAGCATCATGCGCGCGGGAAAACTATAACTAGAAATAAAAGGGCTCGCGTATACGTTCAATCCTGCTTTTACAACTACCAGGTACTTTGAATTCCGCGAAGTAGTAGTTCGGGATGCGCTGGGCTGTATGCTAGAACCGTTGGAATGACGAAGAAAAGGAAGGGGGAAATGTATCTTAATTATGTTCCGTAGTAAGGGTTGTTGTTGTTGTTGCTATCGTTACGAAATAATAGTATAGCGTTTTTAATGTAATTGAGACTAATGAAAATAAAATGCTAAGACGAATGAGACTTTTTCTAATTATGTGCTCTGGGAGTAGCTAATGACCTCGAGTGAATGTACATCAGAAGTTCATTAAAATACAATTTAATAATTAACGTCTGCGCAATTTGTACGAATTAATTAATTAATAAAATTAATCATATAACTAGACAAACGCGAAGTAATATTTAAAGCATATTAGAAGTACTAATTGTAAAATGTTTCAAACATTATATATATGTTTCTATAGAATTTTATTAATATCTACAGCAACTTCAACAATAGCCCGAGATTTCCCAATCTCATAATACTACTCGCCGCCAAACAATTAGTAACGATTCCAGAAACGAAAACCATCCCTCGGCAGCAGCCGCAGCAGTCTCTCGCAAAATCATACCGGGTTACCCAACTCTCGTCCTCTTGACTTCGAAAACTCAGGGTAATAATCATTCCGGCCAGTCGTCTCACGCAGCGAGCGCTGTCCGAGTATCCAGTATCCACATACGTTCGAAACTCTCTCACTCTCTCTCTCCCCTTGCTGCAGTAGCGCAGCCGTACATTCGCTAGCGCAATTCAACGCATCAGCGAGCACCTCTCTCTCTCTCTCTTTCCCGTGTAAGCCACTCAACGGGGGCGAGCGGCTCTGCAGCCCTACATCCTCGAAGCGCATAATAGGCAGAGATAATGGAGAACCGAAGGCTGCCGCCGCTGCTCTCTCCGCTACGCCGAATAAACGTTTCGAGGGCCGGCAGGCACGTCCTTTCGCGGTCGTGTCCAGATGATTTTCTCTCCCTCTCTCTCTCTCTCTCTTCTCTCTCAGGCGCGCAGCATATGTTGAGCACACGCGTATATACCGCTACTACTGCTACAGCACGCGCCTCCGTCATTTCGGCCGGCCATCAAAGTCACCGGCGAAATCCGGGGTTAGTGCGTACCCGGAGCTCGCGGGGGAGAGAACAGCGCGTCGAGGACTTCATTTCCCGCGTGCGCTCAGAGCGAGTGGGAATGGGAGAGAACGTTTTCGGAGAGGGTATTGTACGCGAGTAGAGCAGTCGCTCGCTAATCACGAACGCTTGTTTAACCCTTTGACTGCCGGGAGCGCGCGTTGTTGCACAGGAATTAGCGACGTTGCGAAATTAACGCTGAGTTTTGATGTCAGTGCAGCGCGCAAGAGCCGATGCGGGGAGTATACCAGCTTCGGCGCGAACTCATTTCGCGGCCGCTTGTCTCGCGCGATAAAGAAGTGCCGCTGTGTTGTTCAGTGCTGCTGAATAAAGGATTTCGCGTGTGTTACTCTGTGAGTGGAAACGTAATTGGAGAATGTGGCTGTAGAGAACGTTACGTGAGTAATATGATTTATTGGCGCAATATATCAAATTTTCGTTATACGAAACTCTTAGGGTATCCGTGAATATCGATATTTTATAACGAATATAATAGTGAATATAATAGTTTTATTTTTGGAAATATACGAATAAAATAATATTTACAACGTTACTGATACGTTATTTTATTTTTTTTTTCTAGTGCAATATTTGGACATCACATCTTGTTTACGATTTTGCTAATCGGGAATCGGTATAACATAGATTTCTTAGACATTTATCTTATAGGTTTTATAATCCAATGCATCAATTTGACCATGGTTATAGCTATGTCTCTAAGTATTTTGGTTTATTTACGGTCAAATCTATGCACTATCTCAACGATGTTGTGTTTTTATTTAAAGTACTATCTTCTAATGAAGATCATCTCGAAATGAATAATTTATTTCAATTAAAAGATAATAAATACAGATTTAGACAAGTGCAGCACCTAAAAGAGAAAACGTGTAAACTCGATTCGACTTATCACAGTTGTGTGCATAGATTGAGGGGACCTTGGAACGCATTGAATGTAGATTTATTTCACTTCCATAATACATTCACATTTAAATCCAATATGAAAATGTTTTTACTGAAATATTATTGATTGTTATGTAGTTTCGTTTAGTACGTTATATTTTGTACCGATGTACTGCTGTTTCGCGCTCGTATGTATAAGTTTGATGCTTTATATTGTAAAATTTGTATGTATACGTAAAAATTTATTTAGAGGGATAGCTCCCGTCAATTCTAACAAAGTAAAAGAAAAAATAACATATTCGGGCAATAATCTAGTCAATTGGAACTAGAGTTTGGATCTATATCAATAAGCGAATTAAGTAAAAAAAAGTTTCAATTTAACAAAGCCAAATTCGATTAAAATGAATAATTGTAAAAATATAAAATCTTTTTAAATCGAAACTAAACCAAAAATAAAACCGGCATGAATTCTGAATATATGCAACACGTACATAACGCACATAAAGATCTTTCACTCTACTCCCGCTTCGCCGACAAAGACGAAAGGAGGGGATAAAGGGGGAAAAAAGTCGGAAAACAAGTCGAATTGCCAGATAAGAGGGAAGAATGCGAAAGTACGGTAAGAGCCCGAGCCTGAATTTGCCAAAGAACAAGCCCTGGCCCGCTAACGCAAACGCGTATACACGCTTGCGCGCGCTCCGTTTCTCTTTTCCTCCGCGCTCAGCTACAAAGACCCATGTAGTCATTTTAGATATCAAGGCGAGGGGTAAAAAAAAAATTCCGAAAGTTTGCGCAAAGATGTATTTTTGCATTATACAAGACGGGCTGAGGGTCTCGAATAATTGGCTGTTAGGAAAAGTTTTTACGATATGCAGCAGCTCCGCGAGAACAATCAGTCTTTCCGAGACACATATCCACGGTGATGCAAAAATTTTGAAAAAAATAGTAGTAAAAAAGGGTGTAGAAATACGAGAAAACGCGCGTTGTTCGAAAAAATGTATTTGAAAGTTGCTTAATTCCGGCGAACGATCGTAAAAAATATTTGAGGAAAGGACAATCTTGAAATTTACATACTTTAACAAGATGATATTAGGGTAAAGGAGAGAGAAATGTATTTTTCAGGGAAAAGTTTTAAACTTTCATACTTATTCCGAATTACATTCCTGCGAATTCCTGAAAATTTTACGCCACTCGAAGAAATTATTTAAAATACTTTTACTTTACTTTCCGTTACTTTATTTGAAAAGTTTTTCATTTTTCTTCTTCTGTAAAGCTAATGAAACATCAACAAATTCGAATTGAGGCAATTTCGAAAGCAATCTTAAATGTACGAATTCTATCAACAATTTTGATAGGAATTAACAACACGAGAGACCACGACATTTAAAATTCTAATCAAGAGTAGCATCCAGTGCGCGCGCCCTCCTTCTTGTTTAAAACGAGTGGTCGAGCGCACACAAGCCTTCTAGTTTTTCTCTCTTTGCTTCCCCCTTACTTTCTTCCTCGAGACCCCGTCCCGCAAGAGAGCTAGCACGGCCGAGACGATTATGTCGAAGTTGCGCCGTGACTGGCATCGTAAAGAGATTTTAACCCGCCTCCGGGCTTTTCTTTGCGAAAGAAGTGGCGCTTATCCAGCGAAAGGAGAAAACGAGAGAGACAGAGACGAAGAGAAAGAAAAGGAGAAGGAGAAAAAATGGGATCACACAACT
This sequence comes from Torymus auratus, assembly GCA_900474315.1. Lineage (NCBI taxonomy): Eukaryota > Metazoa > Arthropoda > Insecta > Hymenoptera > Torymidae > Torymus > Torymus auratus. Next base: position 790 of record UXGD01001091.1, on the reverse strand, counting down.
AGCTTATACACTCGCGGTCGCAATAAGCAAAAAGATTTCTCAAAGTGATCTTTAAGATGACTCTATAAGACGCTAGATGCCGGGGAAAGTCTTTGGGGGGAGGATCTTCTAAGATAGCGCGGGGAAACGTTAATGTGTCGTCGAAAGTTTTTAGAGGTGCGCGCGGTCTGGAAAGCGGATTTCGGGGAAATGGCGAATTTTCATAAAGCCGCAAGTGAATGTGGTTACAGGCGCTGTATTATACTTGTGAAATAGACGCAACGCGTGTGCCGTTATTTGTAACATGCAGCACACTTGGAATATGTAAACGAAAGCAAACAAAAATTTCCGCGAATCGAAAGTAAAAACATAGCCCATTTCCACAAAACCACTGCTCCAATAGCAGAGTCTATCCACACAAACATATATATATATAACAGTAAGCTATAGCCATTATTCCAAAGCAGCAGTGCTCCCACTACTCGAGTCCGGAGGCGCAGCAGCCAGCCCCTAAAGACGCCTGGGTGCGGATGTTTACCAGAGCGGTCCTCCGCGCGCCGTTGCTCCGCGCAGAACGGAACAGATGCGCGCCCGAGGACGTGTCATTAACGCGCGCAGGGTGGTAGTGTAGGAGTGGGGGACGATAGTCGCGATTTCATTACGCGGAACCGACCCTCTCTCTCTCCCTCCGCAGTGCGGATGTACGGGAGAGGCGACGACGCGCGCGCTGAAACTTCGTTAACTTCTTTGTTTTTGGAGCGGTACGTGTACGTATATATATATATATATATATATACATATATATATATAT
>UXGD01001090.1:0-39977 GCA_900474315.1 Torymus auratus | reverse complement strand
ACAGCAAGCCTTCTACTAGCCATTTTCTAACTAACAAAACTGGCCAACTATAATACCTTTAAAATAGTCAAGAACAACCTTGTGATTGTCTTCGAAAAACTCATTCTATTTTTCAATCTATTAAATGGCCAAATAATGGGAGAAAAAGCGCGTTTCATCGGGAGCTAGAAACTGGACAAGAGAAATTCCCATTTTATAGCAAGGGTCTAATATAAATGGTCAGTTATTAGCTATAAAATGTTTTGGATTTGCACCAGGGCCATGTCCACGTTACAAGCAGATGGTAGAATAAGAGAGCCAAGAAAATGGGTCTGAAAGAGAACGCAAGAGAAACGGAGAGCGAGAGAGAGAGAGGGGGAGAGAGAGCAAGAGAAAGAAAGGGAGAGGGAGAATCACCGCAATAACATGCATAAACATGGCCGTCTATAAAATACGCCAAAGTTTTCAATTGCCCCGCCCGAGGCTTTACAGTCAGGGGAGGTGCTTTCGCATGCGTTGGAATATCCTGCACGTGTACTTTCTACCTCTCTTCGGTTTGCGCGCCGCGTGCTTCGGTCTCGTCGTTCGACCACCAGCCGCAGTATCGTTAAAACTGCGTCATCGTAAACGTACAGTACATCGAAATGAAAATTTCGACGCAGTGCTGGATTTTTCCTCGCTTTGTTATCTCTCCGAGTGAGGGAAGAATAATTTCAAAAATCCATAGCTTCCATTTCCCACGATTCTCTTGAATTTTAATTGTGAATTCCATTTTTATAGGGATTTCCGACATATAGGCCAATTAATTCATACGTACTACTAATATTGGTTAATGTTGGAAAATGCTTTTAAAATATAATCGGAAATAAATTATGGTATTTAAACTTCATAAAATATGTATTTTAAGTAAATACTTACAAGGGGCACACCAGGGATGCGGGTCCTGGATTTTCCTACTCTTGAAGGAAATACTTCCTTTTAACAAATAATAAGACACGTGTCTCAGGGTGTTTCTGAATTAGCCCTATTTTTTTCTACAGACCATACAATCATTTAATTTATAGTATTTTTAAGGATTTTTCATATTACACTGTATAATGCCACTGACTTTACCCAGGAACAAAAGAAATAGTGCCCATTCAGAAAAACCCTAAGACACGTGACTCATTATTTGTTAAAAGGAAGTGTTTCCTGCAAGAGTAGGAAAATCCAGGACACACATCCCTTGTTAGTAGATCTTTTAGGTGAATTATAATATTTTTGTAATAGGATTTTCGCTAAATCTACTTTCATTTAATTAACACGTTAATTTTCTACCAGGGTTAATTATTGAGAAAATATAATCCTTCTTTCGAAAAATAAAGAATAAATTCAACCTACAATAATCCGAGGGGGAATATTTGCCGCTTAGTGATGAAGAGTTATATTTCTATAGCGGCGAGTCGCATATATAAACCAAGCTTAATCAATCATATCTCCCATCAAACTTTTAATCGTCTAATAGCTTAATAAAGTGGTTAATATATAGCTGAATCTATATATTAGCAAGGCAAAGCCCTCGGGGCACAGCCATCGATGCGCTACCTCTACCGTCGCCGACCATCAAAGAAATTAGCCAGAGAGTCAAAAGAGGAGAGAAAATAAACACCGGGAGCGCGCGCACGAGCGAGAGGGGAGAGGGGCACAGAAGGGGGTATCCGAAGTGTATATATACTTTACTCTTCCGCCGTCTCGTGGACGAAGGAAGAAAAGCTCCGCTCTGCGAAGAAGGGGAAGAAAAAGAGAGCTTATAAAGCGGCTGCGGGGAACGGAGGAAGAGAGAAGCAAAGAGATAGTGGATAACATCACGGAATCTCCGATCGGCGCGCGCATCCATTTTAAGTTTGCTCGCTCGCGGTTGCGCCTGTTTGCACCGTGCCGCTCTCTGATCTCAGCGAAAACTTGGACTTTTCACCCTCTCTTCTGCACCCCCAAAAAGCCTCGCCCCCTCCCACCTTGTCGCTCTTTATCTCTTTCTGTTCTCGTCGTAAGTAAGAGATAGAGGCGACCGGACCGACGTGGAAAGCAAGAGAAGATCTCGAGAACGAACGGAATAAAGTTTCGGACTGTGGACTCTGCGCTTTCCCCTGTATTTTTGTCTTATTTTCCTGTACGTTTCTTTCTCGCTGCGCTCCCCATTCCCCCAAATGTACATACTTAGCCGCGCAAGCTCGGCTAATATCTCCTTCACTCTCTCTCTCTCTCTCCCTTTGGAGCTCCGTTTCTACGTCTGTCCTCGGTACTCGCCGAGTTGTCTTTGCACTTGGAGAAATTTCACGGCAGGAATTTCATTAAGGCATTCATTAACTCTCTAGCTCTCAGCCAAGTGGTCGAAGAGCCGAGTATAGTTACGAGAGATATCTTAATGCAAGCAAAGGACTCCGTTCTACATTTTCAAACAATCAATGTTTTCTTCGAAAATTCTTTTATTTTCAATTATTTATTTCAAAACTACACGTACAGCAGTCACTCGTCGTTAGTTTACTTATCGAATTGGAAATAGGAAATTTTTTTTAACACTATGACCATAAGATGAATAACCAATTTAAAAGAAAATCGATGGTCGTCATAAAAGGCGTAAGACATTATATTTTACAGCCTATAAACTTGGCAACATGTTTTGGTCATGAAAAAGCTTCATTCTTCCAAAGTTCCAGAGCTGTTATATTTTTTCCTTACCCATTTCACCTGAACCCTCCTATAAACATCGTACATTTATAACTTTCAAGTGACTAACCGCAAGTCATTTTTATTTCTTACTTTTTCGGAAGGTTTTGAATCAGAATTGGAAAACTCTTGGACCAGCGCCAAAATTTTTGTATATTAAAAAACACTTTTCGACGTAAAAAAGTGGGCTAACGTTTTCGATACTTTTTTTGCTATTTCTGTGTAATCTTTTAGAGCTGAAAGCCAAGAAGCGAAGGGGCCGCGCTGGCACATTTGTACCGGTCACTTCTCGACCTTTGGCCATTTTTTATGCCATCGAAATAAACTGCAGGAAGCTCCTTTTCCCCGTCATTTCAGTTCGTCCTTTGCAAGTTTCCCCACTTTTTCCTCCGACCTGCTTCCGCTTTCATTCGCGCATAGTGTATACGCAGCCGCATTTTCCGCCTCTCCATTTTCATCCTCGGCAATTCTTTCTATCACATTTTTACGGACAACCTTTTTTCTTTCGCACGCGCACGCGCAACCTTTCTCTTATTCAACGCGAGCGAGCTTGCGCCTCTCGACCATTTCCATCTATTTCGTCTTTTCTTTTTCCGTGCTCTGGAGCAAGCATATACAGAAAGTCCTTGCCTCGTTTCTATCCCTTCATTTTTTTTTCATTTAGTTCTTTTTCCCGCGTTGTCCCAGTTCGCGCAGTGCCTGCCGTTAGTCATACGAAACGGTAGGAAAATGTAAGATTTCAGCTCGAAGCTCTCTCGTTCCTCTTCCGTAATCTCGTAGATTATGGCTCTCTCCCATTTTTCAATAGCAACGTATATAAGAAGACAAGCAATGGGTTTTGTTGGTTACTATTCTGCAAGCAAAAATCTTTTTATGGATCTTATTCTAGCTGCGATCTACCTTTCATTTTCCATTTTTTTATTAACTTATTAATCCCACATTATATGCGTTTTACAAAGAATTTCAAGAATAACCGCTGTGCGTGTGCTGCATTCTGAAAAAGTATTTTAATGCATCATAGCTTGTCCGCGAATTACGCGCACTGAAGATTTTCCGAATAAGACATAGTAAAATGGATCATAAACGTGCGAATGAATTTTTAGTACTATTTTCTCCCTGCGAAACCTATAAAGTTTTACGTTGTTGTCATAGGGATATTGAGAAAAATGCACCTGCGGTATTTTCTTGTACTACGGGGAATAGCATACGCTGTGAATTTCTTCCTGATAACCTGTTAAAATCCAGAATACACAATTCATCTTTCTATTATAGAAACATGTATTGACAAATATGTGTATAATTAATTATTATAATGAATTTTAAGTATCATTGAAAGAAAAGACTATCAAAGTTGAACATCATTATTTTGTTGTGATAAAAAATAAGTTTGAATTTTTTTACATATAGCTATTTTAAAATAACAATTTTTTGAAGAAAGTCGTTTATCGATTTTAATAAAACAATAATGAGCAATTAAAGTTAATTTATATTGTAGAGTTTACTTTTAGCGTTTATTTCATTTACATCACATTTTTATAAATTTAATATTAGCATATCCATAACTTGTGTTTGAAACCTGACCAAACCTAAGAGTCTAAACCAAACCTAATGATGAAAATATATTTGTATTTTTATAACTCCTTGTTTTAAACTTATGATAAAAATCGTAGAAAAGTACTTAGGATCACAACTGTTAGATTTTTCAAAAAAATATACTTAGAAATTAGAAAAACATTATTATGTAAAAAGTGCACCAACTCGCCCCGGTCTCCCCTACTCACATTTGTAAAGTCTGACTTTTCATATTGAAATAATTGTCTACCTATACCCAGACAACAAGAGTCATGCAAGATTACAGATCTGCACTCTTTTCGGTAACACAATTCCTGTCCTTTCTTTTTGCTTGTCCGACCATTGATGCCGATAATCAGGTAACACGCTTCGTAATTTTTATGTCAATATTGCAATTTTATGTTAAATAGATTGGCTATCGTTATTAGAATATCGATAAATTTTATTAAATCACTATAGACAAAATAACATTTGATTTATACAAAATCATCATAGATATTTTTATTTTACCAAACAAAACGTGCCACTATCAAGTATTCTCAATTATATATACAATAATCCAAGAGAACTCTAAAAAAATGTATAATTGTATAAGCTTATGATTAATGATAGAATTTTATTTGTACACTCGGTGCGCAAAGCTCGATTTCGCACACACTCGAATAAAAAAGCATGAATTAAATCAAGTTTTGCTACGTTGCGTCATAAAATACTGTTCGATACAAGAGTGAGAGGATGATTTTAATCTCGTGTGACTTTGTCACCCTCGCTTAGCTCGGGCGCAAACATCCATGCAAGGATAAAATCACTTCCACACACGAGGTATCGAAAAGTGCTATTTTTCAAATCCTTATGCGAAATTCTACTTCTCATGCCTGTTTATAATGTGCGAAGTGCCCAATTTACAACAGGCGAATTATAGGCATTATGCAGACTATGAACAGGCATAAAAGTATAGAATAACGCACTCGTTACTTATTTCATGCACTTGTTTGCGAATCGTGTCGTAATATACTATTTTTTGTTATTGTCTTCTCTTCTTTTTCCCGCTAAACTGTATTAAACTTATACATATAACATATCTAGAATATAATCAGTTGGTTCACTTTTTTTTACTGTTTGGCATTGTCACATACTTTGTACAAAAATATTGCGTGACATAAAGTTATTGAAGTGAAAGAGCCGACAGGAAGGAAAGCGAGACAGACGGGACGCAGTAACAGAAAGCTTGCGTAAATTCATAAAACGATAAGCGTACGAAAGAATTGAAATCTCGGCGGTGTCGTCGCGCGTTTCGCAGTAAATTATAAACAGGAAGATTCGTGTGTATGCCGTCTCGTGAAATGCAAGAGGGAAGAATAATGAAATTTATGATACAGCCACTGCGCGGCATTCACGTATACCTTTGTGAGTAGAGAAAGGAACAATCGTATAAACGAAACGACTCGCAGTCTCCGGTTCTCTCTCTTTCTCCCTCTCTTTCTCTCTCCCTCACTTTTCCTCTTGACTTAAATATTTTAGCCAGACCGCTGCTCTTTGCAATTTCTCGCTGTGAAATTAGCCTCTAAAATTGCACGTTTTACTGATTCTCGGTTTCTTGTGGCCTTTTAACTCGAGTTTTTAAGCGACTCGTTACGGTTTCACAGACGAAATACATGGTCCTTTTATTAGCCGAGATAGAAATGCCTTTTTATTAGTATTGCTTGCGTAAGATCCAAAATGTTTTGCTCTGCGGAAAACCATAGATTTGATTGTCTATCAACTGGTAACACGTATTTTCAATAGCAAATAACTTCTTTTCATAAAAATGCTTTCTAAATAATCAAAGATACAAACATTTAATACTGGAAAAATCACATAAACGAATTTATAGATAATATAACTAGTTTTCTCTTCCCACGATGAAATATAAAAATTTAAAGAACAAGTACGAGAGATAAAAAAAATGTTCAAATCAAACTACTCGTATCTTTTAATAAGAAAAACAAATAAAAATATAGTTTTTAGGATTGAATAAAAAATCCTAGTGAAAAGTGCAAAGCAGAGTCTTAACATTTTTTAAATTTAGTTTTTTCTTTATGTTTTTTGTATGTTATTTAAGGATATATTTTACTTAAGTGGAGGGATCGATGTGCCCCATTAGTCTCGAGCAAATATTATTAATCTGACAGCCTAAATGAATTTATTGTACGCAAACACCACACATTATGAACGCAATCGACATAAGTATTATTTGATTCAATTTAAATTTAGAAAGCCTATCTAAAGTTTGAGATGCTTTACAGTAAAACATAGTATCTAGAAAAAAGATCTTCTATAATGCAAAGTTTTGAAAGATTTCCAACAAATTTACAATATGTAAAGCATAAATACACGTAGTAAAACTTCATTTTTCACGGATTTTATGTACCCATCACTCAAGACTTTGATCGCGACTGTACAAAAACAAAATATTGGAAAAAAAAGATAAAGCCGAGTATATAAAAATGGAAGCCTTGACATCTCCGTGAGCTTGGACGTAAAACAGCCTTTGTATAACAAAGCACTGCCGAACAATTTTTCGCCCGATTTTACTTCGTAGGCTTCTTTCAGAGGGTAGATTGAACGAGCGATGACGAAACATACGTCTTTTTCGTGTGACGTACCAGCACGATGAGGCGCGACGACAACGACGACACATCAGCTAAAGTCTATACTGTAACGCCGTGAGCGCGCGAGGCACAGCCTTTACCCCGCATGCATCGCTGGCATTTTATACGGAAAATTGAATGGCGCGACACGACTCTAGGGACTTAGTAAGTCTCTGAGCCTCTCGCACGATGTTTCGCTTCCTCGTATACGGAGACTCCTCTGAAACGATGTGGTTTTTCGGGGATCGACTCGCTTCCACTTTACCGCGCAAATTACATCTCGCTTAAATCCATTTTTAGATGCGGCTTTCTATTTATGAGTTTAGGGAGGTTGCGTGCTACACTTTACTTCTATGAAAGTGGCGAAAAATTAATTCAAAAGTGATAATTCATTTACCAAAATAGTCCCTGGCAAGTTTATCCAGTCACGCTTATTTTAGTCGAGAAAATACGATACACGAGCAGAATATAAAATTAAAATAATCTGATACACAACTCACGTAAATGTGTCACATCTGTAGTTGCTTGATTCCGATGTAAAGCAGTGTTATGGAATGGAGTATATCTACTAGCGTATTTTTACTCTGCTTTATGCATAGGGAAAAATGTTCAAAATGGGAAACTGAAATAATAAAACTTTAATTTACTTTTTATAAAATGACAAATTTGGTATACTGGCAAATCAAACTGGATGATACAAACATTGTATTCAAAATAAATACGAACTCGGTATTTGATATTACCGATGTATGTCATACTGAATTGCTGAAAATATTGTACACTTATGTATACGCGAAGGCACATGCACGTATTCGTTACGGATGTCTTTTTTGCGCCACTACAAGGCGTGATTTTCGTGCATCAAATCCGAAAAAATGTCATATTCAAATGAATCTTTTTATCATCTGGACGCTCCCCGACTACCCTGAATATACATAAAATTGAGGACATGATCAATTCAGTGGCAAATTTTTTTGCGGGCAATAACTTTATTTTGAAAAAATGCTTAAACATAAATCATTTCATCAGGGAGAGAACATATACATTTCAACAAAAGAAAATAAAACTTTATTTGCCTTTTACCGGATGAAAAATATCGGATATTGAATAATTTTCGGTTTATAAATAAAAATACATTCCTGCATATTTGTTCGTAGTTACGTTTAAAAAAAGGTTTATTTGCAGATAACACCATATATTTTGCATTATGTTTTTCAATTAATTCAGCAGATAATAAATGAAAAATTGCAATTTTCAACATCTGTATTGATAAGCAAAGTTTAAAATTCGAATTGAACGAGCAATATTAATTATTTTAAATATACACATTTCGAAAAAAAACTCAAAATTCTATCAACAGCTCATACTGGTAAAACTAACCATTACGCTTGCCGAGCAATTAATCGATATAATTAATTGTACAAAACATAAGTTAATTGTTTTTGTACTCTTTTTTTATCGTAAGTTTAACAACAAACTTTTTTAGAAGGAATTTTTTTATAATTATCGAACACTGGAGCCGAGATTTAGGAATGTAAGACTCTGTTTACTTAAGCGCTGAAGAGCATCGGTTAGTCTGCGTCTGATTATTGCCATTTTTGCGAATCATCCTTTTTATACTCCATATATTCAACATTTTATAAAATCTCATTCATTCAACAAGATACACAAAAACAAGAGTTAGAAGTCTCTTGTAAGTATATCATTAATAAAAACAAATACATAAAATCGTTTTATAAAGACTTGTGCAGAAACATCATAAATTTTGCTAAATAATTCTGTTATGAAAAGTAAGTTAATGGTAAATTTTAATTAAAATCTAAATACAGACTGATATATAGTAGTAGAAACAGTGGGTAATTTGATAAAAGCCAAGTCAAGAGTGAAGCACCTGAGTCAAGAAACCAGTACTTACGAGAAAGTATGAAATATCAGCTAAAGCTACTGAGATTTTTCTGTTTCTAAAGTTTGAGTTGAAAGTCAATTTCTGTAAAAGCTTTATACCGTTTTATACAATATGTCGTCTTCATTGAGAAAAAATTCATCATTGGAGGCAAATGAAAAATCCTCGTCAATGTATTTCGGTAACGTATTTCTTCGATTTTTTATTAATGATTTCCTTTCAGGATAAAATAGAAATTATTGTGAGATTTGGCGCGATAAAATTTTTTCCGGGCATAAATAATTATTATTAATGTCAGTCGCTTATAACTTATACTTGAAATGTACACGCAACTTGAAATACACGCAAAAATTTTCTGTAAGTTTTATTATTTTAAAGAAAAAATTTAAAAGTCTGCATCATGGATACTTTAACATTTCTCAGCGCTCGTAGTGAAAAATGCCGGTTTTGCGTCTCATTAAGTCAGCTTCAATCGCAATCCTCACTTACATTCCGGTCATTATGCTGTGGAAAAAGTCCCAAGGCAGGAAAGCGCGCAAAACGAAAAAGGCGGTGACCGCGGCGACGACAGCTATATAGCAGCGCGGCTAACCAGCAGAAGGAAAGTGGTTGTATATACAGGGGGTCGAAAAAGCGTCGGGCGTACCAGCTGCAGCCCCGAGGAGGGAAGGAAGCCGAGGCATCGTTAAGTCAGCAACGCGACCGACGCAGGCAGATATTTCGCGGGTAATTTCCATTGCGCTCGCGCACCGGCGACGATAACGCGCGAGCGAGCGAGCGTCCCGGGAAAACAGCGAGTAATAAGAAAACTTCATAATCGTATCTCGCACACCGTAGAGAAACAAAAGGTCGAGTGGCGCGCCCTACTCCAAAATGTACTTGCTATCGCTATACATAAAACATGTTGCGCTAGTGCCGTATGGAGGCAAGGAACAAAAAACGAACTCAACGAAATCTGCGCGTGCATATATAGGGAAAAGAACATAGAGCTCGTTTTTCTTTCCCTCGCGGGCAGGGAAAAAATTGTGTTTCCAACTTTCTAACGGCCTCAAGATGGCTTGCTCGCGAGCGCGTAGCACCTAAGTGACCCGCAACTGCGTCTAGTCTTTACAGAGTTTTGATTTTCTTCCCCATATTCGCGTATACCTTTCTGCATATACAACGCTATTCGATTTTCTTTCCGAGTTTTCTACTGCTTTTAAAATAGAAAAGCTTACGTACAAACAGCGTTTGGCATGCTTAATTAATGAAAGTTGACTCCTTTGATGCTTAGTAATTACTTGTACAGTTACTTTAGCTTGCAAGAAATCAATATTAAATATCGTTAATAATTAAATTAAATTTTTATGAAAGGGTCAACTCTAAAACTAACTTACTGTTAAATTTTGATTCATTTATTGCGATACCAGTTTGCTTTCAAACTTAGGAAACCTAAAAATTTACAAAAGTTCAAAGCAGAGAACATTTCTCTTCGTCAATTAATTAGAGATGAACTTTAAAGTCAATTACTACTTGAGAATAAGGCTTTAATGAAAAGCGAATTCGAATAAACCCATTTATCTATTAAAACAATTAAAGGAAATACAATATATATAATAGGAACTGTTTCTCAGTTTTTATGAACAATTTTATTTGTTTAACGCTGCATTGAAAAGTTTCAAATGGAATTACACATTTTTTCTGATTGAACATTATGCCATCAATCTTGTGAGAGGATGAATTAATATCTGTATTCTATTGCACTATTGATTAAGGGATTCATTTTATAAGAATATCGTATTTATAGGTTCCATCTAATTATTTGCGTTCTCATACAAACTTATTTTTCACTTTATCAAAAGGAAATAAATATATGTGAACAATACATGTTACTAATTTGGAGAAAATGACAATTTGAACACATTATTTGATATTACGTTGAATTATACACTACTCCCTAAATGTAAAATAGTGACTTTTCACTATTTTAAAGTGACAATTATTCCACTACCGAAATAGTGTATAAATGCATTCCGAAATTTAACTAAGTATTTAGGAATTGAAAGTTAATATTTCATAGTGCATATCGTCGGGAGCAAGAACGTCCTATCTCAGCTCGGCGCGTAAGAACGTCCCATCTCAGCTCGGCACGTAAGAACGTCCCATCTCGGATCAAAATCCACGCACAGACCACTCGAGATGGGACGTGCTTACGCGCCAAGCCGAGATCTGACGTTCTTGCGCGCCGAGCCGAGATATACTCTATTTCGGCAGTGGAGACATTTTTACTATAAAATAATAAATTTTCCACTCTTTTTTTCACTTGGAGAGTAAAATTATTGACGTATAGGCGCTGTGATTCCTTTTTCCGTTACTCTTGAGATTATCTCGCCCTTATACATGGTAGTCGTCAGTACATGGTGCTCACCTCGTTAACGTGCCGATAACAGGCTGATTGGTCACGCGGTCTCGTTTCTCGTGCTTTTATTATATCATCACCCCCTGATTTATGCATGCACATGTACGTAAATTAATGCACGATCTAGCGTGCGAACAATCAGACGTTAATAAGATGGTATAGCGCTCGATTCTCCTCTATTTATGCCATACACCTTTGGCGCCACCACCGCTAGTGGGAAAATTTTTGCTTCCTCAAGGAGGAAGCTTTGTAACCGTGACACAAATTTTTGAGACAAAAAAATGTTTAAAAACATATTTTAAGACTTTTAGTGGCAAGAGATATAATGCGTCGATAAAATTGAACTAACCATTAAATGTGATGCTAGAAAAACATACTTTCTCCCATTCTTGTACAATTTCACTTCTATAATTAGATGCATTATTTACAGTGAAAATGAATTGGGTTTTATTCTTTGAAAATATTAGAAGAATCGGAGGATAAATAAAGAGCATTATTTTTGCAAATTTTGGAAAATTTGCCTTTAATAAAGGGAAATTCATTATAAGCTGAAAAATATATTTGTTCAATCGCTTGTATAAAACATTTTATATCTACATTGTGAATGTAGTAAGAAACATTTAAGTTAAAAATTGAATTAAAACAAAATGAACATTCTTCACAGAAACCTTAACGTTCCGCAATGTCAGCCAAAGAATCTCGTTATCACTGGTGCGCAAGATAGGCTTCGCAGAATTAAAAGCATGACGACCACACGGAAAACGGAAAACAGAGGTGCACACAACGCGCTACGCGAACCGCGACGCTCTGCGAGAACGCAGACTTCGGCCAGACAGCCGCAAGATAAATGAATCGCTGTTTCGCCAAAGCACAATTTAATTTTTAAAATCAGCGCTCACTCGAACTTCTGCTGCCGCCAACACTGCTCGCTTCATTAATCTAGAGAGAGACACGATGATCTTGCACACGCTCTCGAAAGTTCGCCTACGAACTGCGCCACGAACTATATCCGCGCGATGCTATTTTATTAAATTCCGTTTGGGGACCGACGTCCCGTTGCCGTCGGCAGCAGCGATCAATCTTGCGGAACTCTTCTTCTCGTTCGCCAAAAGTAATTAATAGAGACGAAGAGGGGCGAAAGAAGGGATGAGGAATAATAAAGAATGGCTGAGACGAAAAGTAAGAGCGTCACTCTGTCACATCGTAGCAAGCGACGGTCCCTTCGTTAATATTAATTACCCACGTTGTGCCAGCGCCGACAGCTAAAGACGCGCGTGCATGTAATTAAGTCGCGAGCGCGAATTTCAAAGCGCTCAGTGATTATTAATAGGATAAATATCTATTGGATGCACGATAAAACAAAATAATCAACTTTTCGATGAACTTGTATATTTTCAATACGCATGCCATTACCTGCTACAAGTACGAGCAAATACAATCATCATATCTTTGTTAGAACTTTGTTTTGCGTCCTTTATTATAATGAATTATATGGATGTCTTTGAATGTTGTGAACATAGATGCAATTAACAGGTGCTCATCTAGAAATTCGTTAATTGTGTAGGTGTCTTGATGGCACTGATCAGCTCGAAAGTTCAGTGCTCGTACCTACCTATCCCAGTTGCTTTGGCCAAACTCAGAGCACACACCCATACGTCTTCAGATGTTTGCCTGTGTGCGGTGGGGGAACGATCGGGAGAGACTCAGCTCGCTTAATCTTCAGCAATGTCCGCGCGGAATTCTGAATAATACATCAAAAGCGGACGGGACTGCCGGATGCCGCGCGACTATATATCGACCGAGTGAACGAGAGAAGGGAGAGAGAATCAACGGCGCTTCCTTCCGAGAAGCTCCATGAAGCACGCCACCGTCTGCACTAGCTCCATCGCGGAGGGCAACCGCGCGAAGAGCGGAAGAGAGAGAGAGAGAGAGAGAGAGGGGTAGTTTACTCCCGGTTGACGCATTCCGAAAGCTCCACTCACGCGTGTATTTGCGAAACTACCTAACTACCGTATGCCCACGGTTACTGCGGCGCAGTGCGCAATTTTGACTGTGGGACCTCTCGCACGCATTGTGCCGCCCAACTTCTCCCCAATTGGGATTAAGCGAAACGGTGATTTATTTCCACTTTGAATTATCAAATTCATATACGAATATTTTTTCAATTTATTCAACTTAGTCACGGATGAGACTAGTATATTTTCTTGGCAATATAAAAAACCTTTCTTTTGTCAAACGATAACTGGAGTTAAAATCAACATGATATGTAAGATGGTAGCTTTTTTATATCTTCTAAGCGAGTTTCATGGGCAAGAAAAACCACTCATAATAAGATTGGCTTGTACCTCATAAGGTAGCTCTGGGGAATTCGAATATACGTCTCATTCGGCCTCACACCACATTTCCACGGCCCCAATCTAGGTGAAAGCTTAGTTAGACATATAAGTAGCTAAAAATGTGAAAAATATAACTTATACATTATTTTGAAAAATTTCGAATCTTCTTTACTTGTTTACAAGAGTATTAATCTGCAAAATAGCCGTATTAGCTACACACGCTGAGTGCAGTGTATCGGTTGTCAATATGGCATACCCAAATTTCAACCATAAAAATTAAACAAATTTACGACCTGTTTTGCGGCCATAAAGTCGTACTTTGCGGACATGTATAACAAAATATAGTGTTGGTTATATACTTGGCCGTAAAATGTCACTTTACGGCCTAGTACCGGAAAGTGCAATTTAAGGTTCAAAGTGATTAATCTTTAGGGGAATGATGTTAAAAATTATATATTTTTAAGTTTCTAAGTAATTACATCAATAATAATAAAAAATATAATCTAAAAACAAAAAAAAGAGTTGGAGAATGTCCATGAGTGCGGCAAATAAACATCAATGAGAAATCAATAAGGAATGTATAAAGCTAATTAAAGCATGAAGAATCCATGCAAACTTAAGCTTCTGCATATTTAAAAAGTTATTTTTTACAATTTTTACTACTATGACGGACGTGTTAAGGTGCCGTTGTTTTTAAGCTGTAAAGTGCTGAGCCGGGGGCGGGTTTTATTTCTCCTGAACCAGAAGTTAACAATATCCATAGATCTGCATGAAGATTAAATGTTAAAGCATTTTTTAATTTAATAATTGTGCTTTATCCTATCATAAATAAAAGAAACATTATTGATACTTTGTAATTAAAATATTGTTTTTTCTTTCAGGTAAGATTCCATTTGAGTTTCTACATAATGTAGTTTTAATTATTTTTTGGTAAGTCTTTAAAAATATATGTTATTTGTTATTATTTAGATCCTTTTACTTAATAGTTTTTAAATGTTCTTAATTGTAGGAATGAGACGAGCAGTTCCAAAATTTCTTCTCTTTTTCTATAAACTTGAATATGATAATGTACATTATAATTTAGTGATCTAAAAAAGTTCAGAAGCTCACGGAATGATTATATGCTCAAGAGGTTTACGCAACCAAGATCGAACTTTTCTTCGAACTTTCGCCCGAAAAAAAAACATGACAATCATACGTGCTTAAAAAATTTATTTTCACCTACATGCATTTTGTAATGAAAAAAAGAAGAAATGAAAATTTTTGAAACTATTCGTTGTCACCATCAGCCTTTTAATTTGATAAACGGGTGGTTAGCGAACCGGGCAAATATTCTAATTGTACATAATACTAAAGTAAAATTACATACTTATTATTTCTGTAAATAAATATTTAATTATATTAGTAATAAAACGGGCACTGGGCACAATTATAGTATAAGTACAATAACCAATTTCGAGAACAATAGAGATCGTCAGATGGACAGAAAAACGCATCTAATCATCAGTTACATGATCGTGAATGAGTTTTTTAAATAATAATCTGTTGTTGCACTGATTGCATGAGGTAGCAAATTCCAATATTTTATAATACGCGGAAATGTTGCGTTATACGAAAAGTTTGAGTAGCACGTGAACTCTGAAAGGGCACGAGCATTTCTGAGAGCATAGACAGCGGGTCAAGTGCGAAAAATATCATGCAGGTAATCGCAGTTGATATAACCATATATGACGTTAAAAGCAAACGTGGGTATGTTAAAACGAGCTGCTCGGTCCGAATAACCATGGTTAAACGGATGCATGGGCCAGTTTGCACGATATGAAAGAGTGCGTAAGAACCTGTGCTGAACTTTTTCAATTTGATTAATTGATTGAGCAGTGAACGGGGACCAATAACAGAGCCGTAGGTAAGAACCGGCACCATCAGAGATCTGTACAGAGAAATCAAAGATCCGTGGTTTTTAAAATCTATGGTTGATCTGGTGATTAAACCCAGCAGTTTGAAGCCTATGCTACATATATAGTTAATATGTACAGAGAAGTCAAGTTTGTGGTCAAAGAAAATCCCAAGATCTTTGGTGGAGTCGGTTCTAGTTAAATCGATAGAGTTAGTTTGATAATTAAAAAGAAATTGCTGGCGTGATTTAGAAAACGAAATAGCACAGCATTTGTCAATATTTAAAATGAGACCGTTGTCACGGCACCATGCAGAAACAGAATATGAGAAAATTTTACTAGTTGTATAATGTCATTGATAAATAAAATAAATAAGAGCGGCCCAAGATAAAATCCTTATGGAACTCCACAGAAGCAGCATCGAAAGGATGTGAGACATGATTCTTTATTTTGACTCTCTGCGTACGCGCCGACAGACTTTATTCATTTCAGAACTTACCCTCGAAGACCCATATTATAGAACTTACGACACAAATGATCATGATTGTTGCTATAAAAGGCACACGAAAAATCGGTATAAATGGAGTCCACCTATGCATGATCCTCGAGAGCAGCTTGCAAGAAATGAATATAGCACGCTAGATTGGTAACCGTTGATATACCACTTACAAAACCATGTTGAGCAGAAGAGATCAAGTGTTCAATGACATGTAAATAACTTATGTGTTACTATCTGATCAAACAGTTTGGGTATGCAGCTGGATAGTAGATACAATTACTGAGATCATTCGCATCGTCTTTTTTAAGAATCAATGAAATATAAGCAAATTTCCAGTCATTCGAAAAAATATCTGTACGTAGTGATTGGGCAAGGAAGGATTCCGGCAATCCATCGGGACCTGGTCCACATGTTGTTTTGATGGAATTTAACGCTAATTGAACATCAGATCGGGAAATCGAAATATTTGAGATTGCAGGTGAGTTGAGTTCAGGTGGGAGGACGAGAGTTGATTTGGATGATTGAACTAAATCAATGTATTTAGAATGACGGAGACAAACGGCTCTGAGGCATTTAAACTCAATATTCACTTCATCAAGTCGCGAATTTTTTAAA
Source organism: Torymus auratus (assembly GCA_900474315.1). Taxonomy (NCBI): domain Eukaryota; kingdom Metazoa; phylum Arthropoda; class Insecta; order Hymenoptera; family Torymidae; genus Torymus; species Torymus auratus. The sequence goes on along the minus strand of UXGD01001090.1, from coordinate 23,444 downwards.
AGATTATGTGTAAAAATTTTGTTTTTAATGCTAGTTATCAGTTCTCTACTAAACCAGTGAGGACATTGACAAATTTTTGAGTTCTTTAGCGGAACGTGACACATCACAAGATTATTGATTACTTTATAAAATGATGACACGCTGTCATTAATAACTAAGGTTTCGCATTGAAACACTTCATCCTAGTCTTTACAAGCAAGGGCATTATTTATGGCTGTGTAGTTCGCATGTCTGAAGTCTCGGTAGGCTGATGTCAATAAGAGTATTGTAATTCAAGTATTGTAGTTCAAGTATTGTATAATTTTTTGAACTCGTTTTTATAAAGTATAAGAATATTTATTTGGTTTATATTATTTATTTTATTTATGAATATTTATAGATAAAGATAAAGATATCAGCAATTAGAAAGTTTTTTATTTGTTATTTAGAATTTTGAATTTATTACCTGATTTTTTTTCAATATAAAAAATCAATCTTTTCATTATATTTTGATTTAATTATTTAGTTTTAAATAATTAAAAATAAAGATTCAATTTAAAAAATTCAAATGTAGCAGAAGTAGCGGATCTTGGCGCCTATTCCGTACAGACCAATCAAAATCAATCTTTAAATGCTTCACAACATCAGGCTAACATTCTTTTGAGTGGAAAATTTTATATTAGTCTACGAATCATGAATAATTTATATATAAACATTTATATAAAACTGATTGGATTATCCGTCCTCTATTATTCATTCTAATAGATTGGAAAAAAATTTATCAAATGTGGAACAACTTTTCTACAATGAAGAACGACTAGGCATTTATATATATTGGAATCTTAGATAATGACGGCATTTCAGATAAACGTTTGAATGCTCTTTATGTTACACTTATATATAATGTAATATTCTTATTTCCAAAACGCAAAACAAATTGGGGAACAATATTGATGAAAACATCGAATTGTTTATAAAAAGATTCCGGCGGAGATATAAAAGGCACTTTGTTATGTTGAATATTTAAAAACTTTGTTCAAACAATTATTTGAAAAAAATAATATGCTTCTATAGATATTGAATTGTGAATCTGTTGCAAGCGCAGACAGAAATTTAAATGAAAATAATAAATGCAGATTCAAAAATCCTTTATTATCTCGATGAATGCAAAATTAGCGGCTCAGCTCGCCTATATATATCTATACACTCGATACGCTCACCGAAAATCCGCCAAACGAGATGCGGCAGAGGCAACTCAGCTCCGACCTTTTAAAACCGATATGGAAATATGACATCAGCATTGAATATATGAAAGAGTTTACTCCTGAATTTTTCATCGAGCAGTACCCCAATTCTCGTTACAATCCCAAGCTTCTTTGCCATCATCTCCCTTTCTTTGTTGTTCAAATACGCCCCCTACACGCCCTCGTACACGAAAGGGGCGACGTTTAGAAGAGTTATGTATAATTGAAGTCAACTAGTGAATCTATTTTCTTCGACTGTGTTGGATTTCAACATATATCCTCACTCGCGAAAATCATATTTTCGAATATAAAAATTTACCTACCATGAAAAATATCGAATTTCATTAATAAACTTTTGATAAGGGTGTAGTACATCCGTATCACGATTCTATTAATGAAAATCGATATTTTGGACAGTAGCTAAATTGTTGCGTTCGAATATTTGATCTCTGTGGTTTAGGATACTGAAATTGATCACAATCTGCAACATAATATAGTTGAACTAAAACATCCACTCATCTCTCGTACGTTCCTCATATTATGCCGAATTCATGTATTGATATAATATATGTACAAACGTGCTATAAATAAATACATGATGGGACTGTGAGATATTACCCAAAACATGTAAACGAAATACACATGATAGCACTGCAATAAAGAACATTAGAAATTGGAATTATGCATGAATGCTAGAGAACCAAAAATCAAGACTTTTTCGTCGTAGATGCCAGAATAGAATGTTAAGAAGCAGCAACAACATCGATCATTAATAAACTTTACAATAATAGTATTAACAGTAATAAAGCTTTGCAATTCAACTCCTTTATGTAACATTTTTGGCTTGGTAAATAAACCTTTATGGGTGTCGTCTGGTGTGATGCACTTTTCCGATCCTAATTTCACGATTTTTTAAAGACCAGAGCCATCAGTGTGCAGAATAACGTGTTCAAATGTAAGCGCAATCGGTTCGATAGATGTTTTTAAATCACCACGGCCAATCGAAAAAATTCTACAGCGATTTTCAGGTTTCTGAAATTTCATTTTTCTATTTCACATCTAGATTGCGATATACAGCTGATACATTTTGTAAACAATCGAAACTATATTGGGCCTAGTTCTCGATCTAATCAACTATACTACTACTACTACATTTACTACACACACACACACACACACACGTGCGCGCACACACACACACACGCGATGCTAATTATACAAAAAAGACCGAAATTTGAACGAGTATATCTCAAAAATACTTATTACTATCTAAATTAATTTTGATGAAAGTTTTAGAAAGAAATCGAATTAAATCGTTTTAGGTGATCTCTAATAAGAAGCTTAAAACAATATCAAACTTCATTAACAATATATCTATTTAAGAAAATTTTCAGTTTTCAAAGATATATTGTTTTTTTATGAATAGCGTAGAAATAATATACATAGTATCGGCAATAATGTTGGGTAAAAGTTGTCTGAACGCATTAAGTTATCGAAATATCAACTTTCAATGCTCGCATCGATTGTATTTGCTTCGGAGACCTGTGCCGGTGCTCTCTAAAAAAACTAGTCTTTTCATACAAACCTGAGAGTCACCGTAAAAAAATGATGAAAAAATATCGCGTCGTGGGGCCAACAGCAATAGTAACAGTAGCGGGTCAGTCCCTGCGCGCGACAGAGGGGGAAAGAGAGAAAGATTTGAGCGGGATTAAGCGCAGCCGTGCTTCCGCGAATCTTTTCATACGGCGGGCGTGCAAGGTTTTGTGAAATAATGCTGATGGGAGCACAATCGCGAGCCGACTATAGACTTCTGCGCAGCGAGAGGAATCCTGCGCGTAAATCCGTGCACTATAGCAATGATTCCGCTCTGGCGATAGAGTCACGCGCCCGCGCGTTATACGGACATGGGCACTGCGCATGATTAAAAGCGACAGGTAGCTCTCTCGCTTTCTCTGCGCCCATCGCCCCATCCCCTCTTCCTCTTTACTTAGTTTGTATACGCGCCCGCGCGTGTGTGTGTGTGCCGAAGTGAAGAGTGGGGCTGTCCCGTATATTTTAATTATGGACGATTCTGTGCAGACTCTTTGGCGAGTCGAGATAAATATATCGTATTTCGATAATCAGATGAGAAAGATCATAATTAATATAAATATTAAAAAGAATATGCTTATATGGATACACTGTCAATGCAATTTCAGATAATTAACAAACCGTTTTGTATACATTATCACCTATCTCGCATATAGCTACCACGAACTAAAAATTAAAAAAAATAAACACTAATCTTTATAAGTTATACCAGATTCACTTATGTTTTTAGAAAAATATTTTCTATAAGTTATGCTTACGCTTTAGGTTTTACAACTTACATTAAATTTACGAGACGGTATAGTTATTTTTACAAAACTGCTTGCAATTATTATTAAATTGATATTATGTATAATACAAAATTTTGTAACATACACTTTATTCTACATATACATACATGATCATTAGAATTTAGAAAATCCGTGTAAAATCGCTCACTTTTTCATTTTTCGCGATTCTCAAATGCACTTAACTTTGTATTAAATTGAAGCTCTTTTCTTCTACTTTAATTATTTAGTAGAAAATTCATTAGCATATTCAAGAGCTTAATATTGGCTAATAATCAGTGACTACTTTTCATCCATTTTTTCCATGTAAAATTTCCACAAGAAAACTTTGAGATAATAAATACCTGTATTATAAAAATAGGCATCATTCTACCGATTTGCCAAGATTCAAATTAACACTCAATACTTTAAAGGCTATAATCCTATAAGCTTTACGATTTGCGGAATCGGGACATTTTTTAATTTATTTAAAATTTATACTACATTATTTTATGCTATATAAGATTTGACAAGCTTTGACTAATTTGTGATACTATTTGATTGTATTGAACTGTCTGATGTAATTGAACCATTTCATTTCTTCGAAATGTCCGATTTATCCGAATATTTAGATCATTTCGAAGCTCGATCGAATTGATTACTTGGAGCTATTTTATTGGACTTTGAATAGTTCAATCATGTTGACTATCCGATGAAAGTTCGAACCTCAATCAATATTAGAACCGACATTTAAGTAGATCAGTGTTTTCGAGTAATAGGGATGACTCGACTTGAGTTTGTCGAGTCGAACATTCAGATCTAGTAGTACAAATTTACGAATAGTCCGACATACCTTTCACCAACCTTGTACATACACGGTGACAATAGCAATCGTGTAAAGTATAATTCTCAAATTTAAAATATTATCATGGATTCTAAACAACCACTTACTTGCAATCTACCTACAGTAACAAGGCGTTACTTCATTTTGTTTGTTTGTCCAAGAGTAAGCTTATGCTGCTGTGCATTAGTAGTCGAATCTATATATTTACAAAAATAGTGGTTTTTTCTTGTAATGTAAAACTGAAATTGCATTTTCAGCTTTAGTGTAGTTGAATTTGTAAAAATGATGATAATTTTAAAGAAACCTTGTACGGCCCTTCTGATCGCTGTCTCGTATACCAGGTTGTAGAAGCGAGCGTATATCATGTAAATATCTCTGGAACGTTTGCTATTCACGTTATTGCAACTTTTTAAATCATTTTAATAAGAAATGTATACTTTGAGCAATGTAAATATGTAAAAATAAATGTTTTTTAAGTTTTCCATGTATGAAACAATCATTCTAGTTACATAATATACGAGCAAATCCACAATTTGTCCACAATTAGAGGGTTCAAAAGTTAAAAAAAATTTTGACGGCACACCTTTGCGACAAGGTTTTTCTCATTCTATAGGTAATAAAATATATAAGAAAGATCTCCTGAAAAATAGTAAACGGTCTTGTGACACCGTTTTAGAAAAAATTCGATTTTTCTTGTGGGAATTTAACATCGGAAAAATGGACGAAAAGTGGTCACTAATGATGAGCCAATAGGAAGATTTTAAAGCGGCCAACCAATATTCCACAAAAATCGATTAAAGTAGAAGAAACGAGCTTTGAAGAATTTATGTGTTTTTTGTTTTTAATACTTAAAAATTGTTCTTCTCCCATAAGTATCTGTAATATTAAAAGTACAAATTTCAACGAATTTCTACATTTTTTTCCTTTTTCACATAGTCGGTGACCCTATTCGGGACACAATCCATTAAATAGCTTGAAATTTCAGCTTTCAATTAGGATTTTTATTTTTAGATTCTTATGTTTTTAAAAAATCGCCGGAGCCATCTTAAGAGGATGTAATAGTCCTTCTTTACCACTAAGCCTGTTTTATCAAATAATTAATATGAATACAAGAATAACGATTTGCGTCTTTAAACAAATTCAGCTGCCCCTCCTCTAATACACTGTTTGACAAAGTTTCGAGACAAAAATACGATGACATCTTTGTTTCTTAATTAATAAATTATTCAAGTCGTAAATAGCTATTCTTTTATTATATTAATTACTTTTACATGTTTTGCGGATAAAACAGTGTTATTATAGTGCGGCATCCCCTTAATATGGTATTATTAAATTTTGTACTCAAATGAATAATTAATAAAGAACCGATGCAGTTTTTTTAACGTATTAGAAATTGACTAAATAAGGTACAGTAAAAGGCCAAAGTTAAGTTTCTAATAACTAAATGCAAATAGAATGAAAATGTCGTCGGTTGAACTGCTATAATTACGTGATTTGCTAGCACTATGCAAAGGATCTTCTTATTTGTACTAGCTAAACAAAAAGCGATGTAAACTCGAATAGTGCAATTGATCGCAAAACGCTTTCCGTTCAATGCTATTCCGCTGGAATTCCGTTTGACCTCATTGCGCACGCATGCAGCCCAAACACAACTCGAAAACACTTTGCATAATTAAATTCCGCGAAAACACGCTTAACAAATAGCGCGAAACCGGCCAATTCGCATGCGTTCATACGCACGCGCGTCTGTCCCCAACGCGCACCTGTCAAAACGATTCCAAAAACTTTTCTGCCAACCACTCGACGCTCGTTTATTCGCGCTCACATTATCGGGAAATTGAATTTTTGACCTCGCGCTCTTTCAATATTGTCAGTATGCGAGCATGCATGCGGCCAAACGCCAAAATTCAAACGTATAAAGCTCGGTGATTTGCATGATTTTTATTGAAGCAAAGTTTCACACTGCGCGAATAAAAACAAAATACTTAATGATTTTGCTCGTTTTTATGCCCCGCTGACTTTATGCACTTTGATGCCCTGTCAATTCCATTGAATCAAAAAATGGTCGCATGAGTTCAGCCACTTTTTGACCTCGACGTTCCGTGATCGTGTATACCTAATTATTTGCTTGTTCGTAGACAACAACAAAAATTTGGTTGTATCGAAAAGTGTATTTTTTAATAGCTTTCTACATTTATATACATCAGTTAATAGTAATTTCAGTAAAACAAGAAAGACAGCCATTTTACGGACAAAATGTGACTAATACTGTTGATTCAATTAATTTATACATTGGCTTTCATAACTTCATAATCTGCGTGCATATAACGTCGAAGAAGTAGTGAGTACATTGAACTGCGTGTTTTTTTAGGCCACGCAAACTATAACCGGTTGTTCACCTCATTCTAATTTTGGCAAGGTTTGTATGGGTCCGCAAATACCAAAGATATGACAGCGCTTACGAAAAATTTAATCGGAAAAATAATTTTTTTTTTTAGATTAATCTTTCATTATTTTGTTTCTACACAAATAATAGCTTATAGTCTCTATTAACAGTTAATATTGAATCATTTCATTTTTAATGAAATTTTATATTTGACTCTAAACATATAAATGTTTAAAAGGCAAAAGAAGCAGAATGGATAGAAAATGAGAAGGAAAGCGAAAGAGAAAGAGCAAACCAATGTGCGCGAAATCATTTGCACCTCGTTGATTCATAGCCTACTTCCGGATTTCTCGCGCCACATTTACCTTACCCTTTCCCTTGCTCTCTCATTTATTCCGTTTCACGCCTTCCAACTAACTCTCCTCCTTTTCTCTTCTGGGGATTTCGATCTTCATGACTCCTAAGTATATACGAAAGGCCACTATAATTGAGAAAAGACTAAGAGGAGGGAGAAAAAAGAGGAAGAACATTGGATATTGCGAAAGACTGATTTAATTACGTTTGTTTGACCGGAGTCGGCATAAATTTCTATGACCACAAATCGTTCGATTACGAGCAATTAATTTCACGTTAGAGTTTAATTTCGTTCGAAGCATATTTATGTGATAAGAACTTTGGTCAAAAGGTTTCAGTCATATTAACCTATACGATTATCTTGGATATTTGAATACAGAATTAAAAATAATGTCCATATGGAAAGTTGATTTGAATTTGTTGAATGCCAAGGATACATAAATATCGTTAAACAATAACATGAAGGACGTTTTTTTTTTAATGAGTCATAAGACACAGAAAACATTTAAAATTAAGGGAGTTATTGTAAATGAGAGAAAGTTTTTGGCATTAGGTATTTTTTAGTTTATAAAAGCTATTATCGGTTTGAAAAAATATCGAGTAAATACAATAATCTTTGTTGTTCTTCATCCGATTTTAATGTATAAGCGCTAATTGAATTCCTTAAAAAAATTTTATATATCACGTTCCCAAGGCAAATTTTCGGAAATATTCGATAACTCCAAAACCACAATCGTTTATAAGCTTACAGACTAATTTCTATAAACTAGGTATAGTCCTTGTTTACTCCTCTTTTATTCAATATCAATAAATAGATTTACATGGAATTTGAGTTTGCAAGGCTTTATCAATTCGTTTGCAATGCAGCGATATACAATATTGTCAATACTCGCTTTACAAAAAAATACATGTACGTCGCAGCACACACATACAGGTTTGAAGACGTGGATCTTCTCGGTTGTCCATTCAGTGGTGTTCACTCGATAAACCCCACCGTTGTGGGTGAGTTTGCCGAATCCAGCTCCGGTCGTCGTGAAGAAGTCACTGGGGATCGCCACGTGAGAAATATCTACTCGAAAACAACCGTTATAGAATAGATATCACAATTTATACAAAATAATCAATATATCGAGGGCTGAGAGGAAGAAGGCACTATCTCGGTGCAGGCAGCGGAGAAGGTGCTATCTCGGCAGCTGAGGTAGCGCCTTTTTCGGAGCTCGCGCCGAGATAGCGATCTCTTCGCTGCTTGCGTCGAGATAACGCCTTCTTGCTACTCGCGCCGAAATAGCGCCTTCTTCGCTGCTCGAGCCGAGATAGCACCTTCTTTGGAGCTCGCGCCGTGATAGCGCCTTCGTCGCTGCTCGCGCCCTGATAGCGTTTTCTTCCTCTCAGCCGTCGATATACACTAATTAAGTCACCAATGAATAATTTACCTCAATCGGGCTAGTTTTTCTTAGCTGTGGAGATTTTTTCAAATGACTCCAGATAAAATTATCGTATTCTACGAAACGTCTCTCAGTCTTCCCGCTCGCGGTAGCTACCTCACGTGAGGCTATCCCTACCTCGCGCCCGACGTCTTTCTTTGCAATAATAATATTTCATACGACCGAGGCTAAGGCCTAACAGGATCCGCAACATCCCTTACACCGCACACTTTCAATGTTTTCAAAATTTCTTCTCGGTAACTCGATTTGAAATTGTTGAAGGAACCGAATAAGCTCTTATACATTAAAATCGGATGAATAACAAAAAACATTCTCGTATTTACTCGTATTTTTTAAATACTCACGAACAAATAAATTTTCTCTTACACATAAACTATCACTCATTTATATATCGACGGCTGAGAGGAAGAAGAACGTATCTCGGCGCGCGGATGAAGCGTAACGACGTATCTCGGCGCGAGGATGAAGAACAACGTGTCTCGGCGCACGCATACTGTATACTGGCCGTGTACTGATCATAAACGCGCCGAGATACGTTCTTCTTCCTCTCAGCCGTCGATATATTGTTACTCGTCCTATCAGATGTGACCAAACAATAACAAAAATTATTTTCCAGCGCACCTTTTGGGGAGAGGCTAACTAACTTTAAAAAATGTATTGAAACAATAAGATTGCTGAACTTCCCGAAAACAAGGAAGCACAGTTAAAGAAACAGAAAGATACGAAGGGGAATGTCGAAACGTGGGATCCGGAGTTAATGGGATTACATTCATAATTAATGAAAGAAAAGTAAGAATGGAGCCGCAGTAAGAGTCAGCGAAAAAGTGACGAGTGAAAGTAGCGCGAACGATGAGCAGCAAGTAAGCAGATCTGGGTAAAGAGCGTAGAAGAAATTAAGAGGAAGGCTCATCAGGCGGAGAGAAGGAGATAAGGAAAGAGAGAAAGAGAGCAAAGTCGGGCAGAAATACGCCTTTCATTGCGAGAGAGAGAGAGAGAGAAAGGATGAGTAAAGAAGGAAGAGAGAAGAATATAAAGAGGGAGAAAATGAGGGGGTTGCGCTGAGCGCGCTGAAAACGTTACCCACTTATGCACGGCACATTAAACTCCATTTTCTGCCCGGTCGCTCTACATATACACGCGCTGGCGGCCGCCTGTATACGTACATATAAAACGCGCGGAGCCGGCTTTTCGTCGCGAAGAAGCACAGCTAGCTCCGTCCCATTTCACGGCGAGTGGAGCGTGTTCTCGGCCGCCTGTACATTAGGACGCCGCGGCAAAGAGCCGCCCATCGCGCCGCGCGAATCGCTCTTTCTCTCTCGTGTATTGCGCTCGCGATCCAGAGTCCCACGCGCGCGGGTGTTTGCGCGAGCGCCGCGTCTTTGCCCCCATAGCACTCGCTGCACGCATGTACACACACACATAGAGAGCAGTGCTCGCAAGGAGCGCAGACGCGGAAACGCAAATGGATGCGGAGTTGGCGCGGGCGACGCCGTGGCACGAGCCGTGTAATTTCGCGTACGAGCTGTAATTTCCAATGTAGCTAACTATGTTATATCACGTAAATGCGGTGCTCATGCCCTCGTCGCCGTCGCTTCGCCTGGCCCCTTCCCCCGCAGTGCGCGCAGTATTCTCGCCCGCTTATACTGGCTGGCTGCTTTCGGAGCAGCTATTTCGCGATGCAGCGGGTACCTCCGCCACCACTGCGAAATTAACGGGCGGCGGCGGCCTTCGAGGCATTTCTCTCCCCCTATCTCTTTTCCTTTCTCCTTTTCTGACCTCGCGGCCACATGTATCCGTTTGTCATATTTTCCGCGGCGCACTCTGCAGCCCCCTTTTCCCTCCCTCTATATTTATTGCTCTTTCCCTCTTTCTTTAACTCGTTATTTATTTACCTTATTATGAGCACTTTTTCAGGCCTGCTCTTGTTCATTATTCATATTTTCATCCACCTTTCGCATGTATATTTATTTACCATCCTCGTAAACGTTGCAGAAAAACATATAAAGGGTATTTTCATTGTGCAGTCATCGCTCTATGAGAAAGTGAGCGAATTAATTATTATTTCACATTTTTACCCGAGATACTTGTATTTCTTCCTTTTGTTCTTTCTATAATACGTTTTTCACTCAAACTCATTCAAATTTAGATTCAAACGGTAACAAACAATCCTAGCTCATTTATCATTGCAAGTCACTTTTTTTACGAATATATTGTAACGATATAGTATTTAAATTCGATATAAATACTTTTTAAGATATTTGATATTTAATATTTTGGTATTTCAATAAGTTATTTTCTTTGTCGCACTATAACTGGAGAGAAATTGCTTTGAAATTTGTTGGAGATGTAGAGTTTGTATATTATTTATCATACGAGTTCTTTGGGTAAAACAAAACATACATACAGAGTCTAGTAATAACGTATTTTACAAAAGTTATATTAGCTGTCCTTTTTCTAGATAAATTCTACAAACAGTATATCTTATGACCTTCCTTCTATTTTTTTCCGTATGGTCATGTTAGACAGCCCCTATTCAAGCGTGCAAATTAAAACAATTCATACTTTTCTAAATAAGGACATTGTTATTATACAATAAATTTTTAACGAAACGTATTTAATATAAACATGCGTGCCGAATTTGGAGACTTGAATGTCAATCTTTTCATGTACTTTAAGCGTTTAGCAGCTCATACACTTTTTTCACTCTCGAGCCACTCTGGTTTATACTTGCAACTCTCACGCACCTGTTAAGAGTCTAGTCGTTGGGTTACCGTTGGCGCGCTTTAAGTAATGAAGCTTCGCCTATCTCGCTCTATCGTGTTTGACTTTCGAAGAACCCTTCTAACGAACTACTTCGGTCTCCTCCCTCCTCTTTGTCTTTTGTCTTGCTTCCCCTTCGCCATTGCACCCGCAACTCTGTACTGTATACGTGTTTTCTTTCCTACGCTCTCCTTTCGGCTAGGCTGACACTAGATGTAAACGCTCTTTCTTCTCTTCTCTTAGTCGAGAGGTGGTTATTACCTTTCTATGGAGTTAACTTTCTGACGCTATAATTTCTCCCTTGGCTTAGTAGACTTCTCTCCGCCTATGGGATCGTATTGCCTCTGCTTTCTAATGGGATGAGATTATCGCAGTGGAGATATTCAAGAAGATATTCGCAATTCTACGGTAGACAGGAATTTACACCCCAAAATATCTCTCATAAAATTGTTTAATAAATAATTATCCATATTAGTTAAAGTAATGACATTTCACTTGAGTATATTACTAAGCTCATAAATAGGCTTATGGAAAAAATATCTCCTTTCTTTATCTTTCCTTACTATTATTATAGCGCGCAGAAAATAGATTTCGTAAAATAACGGTTAATTGTTATATTTTCAACTTTTCTTTTTTTTTATCCTAAACATATATTTTGAAACCTTATTAAAATATTAAATCTAATCAAAACAAGATTTAAAGAGGGAACTGCAGTAGTTCAAAGTGCAGTAAAGATAAAACTTTGTAAAATAAGTAGAAAAGTCAAGATATCATCCGACATTCAGTAGTCAAAATTGAAAAACATGGCTATTTCGGCCATCGTCAGCTTGAAGGTAAAAGTGACGTTTTGTGAAAGCGCTGAAAACAGTGTCATTTGGGCTGAGCGGTGAATGTATCACCATTTCAGGTCAACGGTCAAAAGAGTTCCACTTTTCGAGTTGATTTTCTTTTTTTTTTACACAATTTTTAGTTAATAACACTCGTGAAATAATAATTTTATAGTTTTAATCCGACGCAGCGATAGCACAGTACTTTATACCCTTGAATAAATATAAATAATATATTAAATAAATAATAATGTAATTTTCAATTTTGATTCACATTCACAACTCGCTTGAATTAAACAAAGCTGCGAAAGTATTATGAATGTTATTGAAACTAAAAATCAGGAAACCAAAATTCACTTGCGAAACGACTTTATCTTTACCGTTAAGGTGGAATGGCACTGTTTTCATTGCTCAGCCGAAATAGCACTGTTTTTAGCGATCTTCCATAATGGTACTTTTTACCCTACTGTCGCCGACATCGGCTTTCTAGGTTTCTGATTGATGTATCAGCTAACAGTACAATGGCATCCTACTTGGTCAAATAATTTTGCAGATTAACTTATACAAACAGAGTCTATATTTTAAAATAAAAAATCAAAAACTTAACTTTATGACTAAAAATTTAGTAGCTGCATCAAATATTTGAATCTAATGTTATCGATATTCACTTTTACCAATGGCTATATGAATAGTTGAAAAATACACAAAACCTTTGTCTTTCGTCCATTTAATATTATTTAATCAGTAAAAACAAAATCAAGCAGAAATATATCATTCCTCGAAACCTCATAAAACAGTACTATTCCAGTGTATTTTCTTTGTTGGAACAAAGTTGTAGACGGATTTGCTGGGTGATTGTAAAATATCCTGCCTTAAAATAAATCACATCAGAAATCCCGTGTAAAAAAGCTAGTATACGACTGTAGAAATGAATGCGCGTGCGTTTATTTTCCGTTTATATCGCTTGCCTCACTATAAATTCGTTCCTGATCAGCCGGATCGAAGAAGCGATATTTTCCTGCGCTTTGCTGCTTTAAGAAAGGACAAAAAAAAGTGTTCGTAAACATTTAGGTACACAAGCCCTGGGCATAAACAAACAGAATAAAAAGGGAGGAGGGAAAGGCGGGTCAAGAGAGGGAGAAAGTTCAGTGTATCATCAAATTCCTCGATTTGCCGAGGCATTAGCGCACTACGTGAGTTCCCTCGGCTCGCAGGGATTTAATTCGTCCCTCCCAGCCAAATTTCCAGTCGCTCCCGATGCTTTTTCAAGCTGCGTCCTCCCCTACCCCATTCTCTTTCCCTCTCTTTCTTTTGCTCTGTGTCTCGAAGCAGAGGCAGAGAATATAGTGTACACAGCGTACGTGCGAATGCGAGCGGGAGCGTGAGCACATTTGAAAAGGCCAAGTGCGGGTACGAAGGGGAGAAGAAGGAGGAAGCCGCTGCGAGGGTCGTGAATGATTCGAGTGAGCGCGCGGGAGGAAAATAGTCCTCGTGTGTCGCGCGCTTTCTCTCGCCTCTCTCCCCATAATCTGTATGTGTACCGCGAAGGAGTGCGCGAGCTGCGGCGGCGGCGAATCCCATGCGGGCCCCCCGCGTCGCCGTCGCGATCCGCGTAAATGGATTCGTCCTGCAGAAGACGCGCCAGCCGGGGGTCGACTTTATCTCCTGCGCGTTCTTCCCGCTCCCCCTCTCCCCGTTCGTTCCGCGAGGCGCCTCATGCGCGAGCTCCCCCTTTTTCACTTTGCGTATAGACGCCTGCCGAACGCGTATATGCTTCTGGCAGCCTCTGCGCCGTGCTTACTTAAAACTTTTTTCTTTTATTTCTTTCTTTTCAGAATTAAATGTGATGAAATGCGTATTGTTGGAAAGAAAAAGACGCTGGAAGAATTTTTTCCCTTTATTATCGCGCGGAGACAATATGAACGGCATAAATAAATTTTTATGGAAATATGCTGCGAGCAAAATGACTTGCAAAAGTCGTAACTTTGCAGAATAAGAAATTCTATTTTTGACATTCCTCTATTTATGTAGGACCAGAGCGTAAAGTAATGACTTGAGTGCTACATCGTATAAAATATTATGATGATTGGGTTCAACTTTTTTAGAACCGGAAATTTTGTTGTCAAATATCTTTTGCGCACAACCTTACCAATATTCTAAAAAGCTTCCCGTACAACGTAAAATTATCAGCAATAACTTTCACTCAAAGTCAAATATTATTTTCTTTTATTTTGCTTCAGATAAAACGTTGAATCAAATTTTGAAAATTCTTATCAATATATTTAATACGTATCAATGTTTTATTTTGAAATTTTTAATTTTCTTAGTGCATTAGTTATTGAATATATAATAACATCATGTACATATTAACAAACCTCTAAAATTATTAGGCCATTTGAACTTTCGCAAGATGAAATTTCATCCCTCAAGAATCATTTTTCACTTTAACGAAGTAAAATTAGATTATAATCTACCTCTTAAAACCATGATTCACTTTCACTTGAAACTAAATTGCATAGACGTAAAAATATAATTACACAATAAATATATGTTTCAGAAAAAATATTTGTTTGATCATTGTGAAAACAAGAATGTTTACAAAAAAACTTCATCTTTCAAATAGATACATTTTGTTTTATTTATAATTTGAATGAACTCACCTGTAAAGCATCTCATGTAAATTAAAACGTCTGAGTATGAAGCTCGACACGCAAAACATGCGTAAAGTACACAAAGAGCCGGGCTGAATTACGAGGGTGCGAAAATAAAGGATTGCCTCTGGTATTTATTTTTTGCTATCGCGGAGCTCGCATCGGCCGTAATTCTTTCGACAGCAGTTTAAAGACCCCGGCGGCGGGGGCGATGGCGGTAGGTTTTCGCGTGCGATATCGCAATCTTGACGATCTGGTTACAGCGGAAGACGCGAGTGCCGCAGGCGTCAGCGGAGGGCGCGGCTGCGTTTATGTGCCGTTAAGCCGAAAAGCCTTCGTGTGAGTAAAACTGTCTATTAAACGCACCTCCACACGGCTATACACACGTACATACACACTGGCATCAGGAATCTGAGCCATTCGGGCCCTGTTCCCTTCGCCACCAGTTGGCGATATCGCTGCGCGCGTTCTTCCCCTTTAAAATTCAGTAACTTATCACATCTCACCTCCAGCGCTCCAGCTCGCTCCCCCTTGCCTGTGCGGACCGCTTCAATTTACCTTTAACATTCTTCCTGAATTATTAAATGCGACTCCTGCTGGGTATATAATTAATTATTCATCCTCTCCGTCGCTCCAAGTTGATAACTTGGGTTGAAAGGCTCGCGAACGCTCGATTTTCCAACAAGCTCTTACTTGTAATGGATATTAAATTTGCGTATTAGTGAAAAATTCACTTTATCTGTTACAACCGTACCCAAGTATCATATACCAAATAATAGCCAAATTACGTAACATGGTTAAAACATTTTTTGACGAAGGTGGTATATGTAAAAATTTTACACACGGAAAACAGTGTGTAAAATCGAATTTTGCACATACTATGTCAAAAAATATCGTATACAACACGTGTGTATGTTTTACACACTTGTTGTCTAATATACTATTATACCACATGCTACTTGTTTTACAAAACTAATTTTAATAAAATTTTAAACACTTTTTAAATTTGTATCTGTGTTTTGGATGACTTTTTAAAATTTGAGCAATAAAATTAAAGCTAAAAATGATATGAATATTTGCGAACATTATAAATTTGTAAAGTAGCGAAAACTTCAATCTCTTACAGCCATTTAAAAAAGTATATACATATACGCAGCCCTACATCCACTTAATAGGAATTTATACACCCATTCCATTCCACTTCTTTACTAGGTCGCTGGAGAAGCGAATATTCTCAACCCGGAACGCTTATTAATATACTATAACCTACAGTGAATTGCGAGTTTCTCTGCAGGAATTCTAATTAATCATTTTTTAAAATATAATTAAAAACCAACCATATATTCTATTAATTCATGTTAAATTTGTGAAGCAGAATAAATCAAAGGGTCGATATATAAAAAGCTCAAAAAAAAGGAGTATAATAGAACATTGCTGTCAATGCATTTGCACTGAACTTTCTCAAGCTTAATGTATTTTTTCATTTTATTAACTACTAGGTAGTTCTATCAATGATAGATTATTATTAAAACTCCTTTCAACCGCGCATGAAAATCAATCAAATCAAACATGAGATGTGATCTAAAAATTGAAAGTGTGAGTTAGAAGTCTCTTAATGCTTATGGGACTTTTTTACACAGGAAAATTGGAAATGAGATTGTGAGTTCTCACCTGAGATTTTTTATTAGGGATATTGTTTAAGTAATGTACTTTCTCTACAAACTAATGCTTATAAGTTATTGAAATTTCAAGGGATTAAAGAATTTTGGATGTTTGTAAACAAATACAAATATTTTTCCGCTTCAATACATATTTTTTTTTAGATACATTATCGAAATAATTGGATAAATTGCTGCATAATAGACGATATACAATATGATTTAATTGAGAAATAATTTGATTGATGTTCCTTAAACCCTTGATGTAGAAATTAAATATTTTTCTTTTAATTTCCAGCTTGTAGCTAAAATATGGCTAGGAACTGGCTAGTTTTTTTCGATTTCTACTAGGAACGCGTTGTGTGCAATGCGAATTTTTGAGGATTCAAACGATCTACTTGAGCATAAATAAAATTAAAAATCCTATAATCTGAAAATTAAATGTAAATTTAAAAAAGAATTTGCATTTTGTGTTTGTTATCAAAGACAAAAAGAGTAAGCTATAATCGTTTTGGAATCTGTATACAAAAATAGCAATAAAAATATTAAAGTTGAATAAAATAAATACTAAAATGTTATAAAATAAAATAAATACTAAAATGTTGGTTGCAGTGTAAACTTATATTTACTGTAACCTCCCCTTAATGAAATTATTGTTTAACAAAATCGATTCTTTTAATAATATTTTTATCGTATCCATTATCAAAGGAAATGCTTTTCAAAATATTATTTTAATAGATTCTATTTTATTTTATTACTAAAAGTAAGCAATATGAAAAATACTTTTACGGCCTTGTAGCTTAATATACTGTAAATAGTGAAGCAAGAAAAATATTTTCCATGAAATTTGTCGCTGAGCCAATAAATTAAACTTAAAGTTTTTACAGCAGTATCCATTAATCTCGAGTGTTGAAAACAGTTAAAAGGATATATATTATAAAATAGCGTCAGAAATGAAAAGATAAAATACTATACAAACTCTACGAGGGTGTTATAAGCGAGAGCACTTTTACAGAGAGGGCATAATCGGCAGTCAATCACTGCGAAAGCAAAAAGCCATATAACTTGAAGGCATTAATCTGGTACATTGTGTACTTTCCCTCGCAAAATGGATGGCGCGTCTCATTTCACATATAGGCGTACACATAACGAGGATCGGTCGGGACGCGCCGACAACACAACAGCAGCATCAGCCGAAGCAATAACTCAAATCAGTGGCGATCCTCGCTCTCTACCTAGTGCGCGCTACTGCGCGAACCCATCGCCTCATCCCTGGCTGGCGTATAGAGAGAGAAAGTGAGAGTGAGAGACGCGCGAGAGCTGTAGAACAAGGGCGAAGAACGGGAACAGCACTCACGCCGCACACAAGAGAGAGAGAGAGAGAGAGAGAGAGAGAGATGTGGAGAGAGACATTCGGTGTCCATTCCGCTAGATGCTCGCTACGCGCACGTCGACGGGGCTAATGCGGGCCATTTAAACGTCACGGGACATTGTGCCATAATACGCGCGTTTGCATAGCACACGTGGCCAGTTCGTTAGGGCGCCGTTTGTTTGCTTCCTCTCTCTCCCTGTCCCCCTCCCCCCTCTCGCCCCTCCTTCTCCTCTCGGTCGTTCGCTCTCGCTCTTTTTTTCTGCATATAGTACGGAAATAACCTTTTATTTTTGACCGACCCCTTTATTAAATATTTTCTCCTTTCTTTACCTTTTATAAAATCACTTTTTTCCATAGTATAGAAAGTTTCTCAGTACCATCCAGCATCTAATGCCGCCTTAGGAGTATTTCTCTTTTCTATAACAGTATTTAACCAAATCTAATCACTGTAATCAGTTAACCATTATACTAAATATATTCCAAGCCCAATCGCTAAAATTCTAAATTCACAAATCTAAAAATTTGGGATGGGGACAATAATCACAGAGTTATAGTTACGTTTGAGGCCTTATTTTTTTTTCTTTTACAAAAAAGTAAATATTTTTTCAGACATTTTTGAAACTTTAAAGAAAAATTTATGATCGCCGGGCTCATAAAATTTCTTGACAGTTTAGTAGAAACTGAAATAAAATAATGTCTTTCTTGCTTCCTATTCACCATCTATTTGTTGCCCAGCAATAACATTATATTATATAGACCGGGCGAAGAATATATAATAAAAATTACGCGCACCGTGTTCGTGATACTTACATATTGTTTCGACGGATGAGCGGAAGATGAACGTATCTTGGCGTGCAGTTGAAGAACGACGTATCTCGGCGCTTTTTCGGCCAGTATACGGCGAAATACGTCGTTCTTCTTCCTCTCAGCCGTCGATTTGGAATTGTAGAGAAAAACAGATACTCCTAACAACTTTGTATAGGCTAACTAAGGTTAAGTGACAGGTAAAGTATCTAATACTGGGACAGATTTTTAGCAGAATTATAAATAAATCGTTGGCTTGGTAAAATACTATACCAACTCAGAATCCGGTTCGAAGAGTTACCAACGTGGAGGCCGTTTCGAAAATTTACCAACTCGAGATCTGTTTCGAAAAGGTACAAAATCAGGCGTAATGCTTTTCCATCCAATTTGAGGGCGTAATAACGGATCTCACAAGAATGCTCAGAGTGTTTCAAAACGTAAAAAATATGCTCTTTGTAAGTCTTCTAAAAAAATAGTACATTATGCACCAAGGACGCAAAATCTATCATTCGGTTGTAATTTGATAAAAAAATATTGGTTTTTCAGGAAATTATAAGCAATCGAAGATAGCGTAAGAAAATGGATAAAAATTTATCTTCATTTTAACCGATTAAATGGATCGTATTTTTAACC
Organism: Torymus auratus; assembly: GCA_900474315.1. Classification (NCBI taxonomy): domain Eukaryota; kingdom Metazoa; phylum Arthropoda; class Insecta; order Hymenoptera; family Torymidae; genus Torymus; species Torymus auratus. Next base: position 4,133 of record UXGD01001090.1, on the reverse strand, counting down.
ATTTTCTAACGCTATTTTTCACTATGCTTATAATTTCTTGAAAAACCAATATTTTTTTAACAAATCACAGCTTAATTTTTAGCTCTTACTGTCTACTTTTATAATTTTTCTTTCCCGTTTTCGTATCTCAAATACTTGCAATGTGACAGTCAATAGAAAAGACATCATTTTTTGACGAAAAAGAGAATATTTGAGATGAAATTGCCCATATCTCAAGAAAAAAGGGTCCATTGGACGGAACCGTGAGCACTGGGTTTCATTTTTAGGTACCAGTAATCGACTCTCCAATGCCCGCGAAAATCCGTTTCCCGGAGGGTATGAACTCTCCTTGTAAGATAATTAACTTCCCGCTTTATTCATGTTATCGATCTAACTATAAATTCTTTGCACAGGTGTGACACACAATTATATCGTGTTGGTACTAGGGTAAGTGTACCAGATACTGCGCCTACACTAGTTACTCAAGTTTTACGTATTTTCAAATGATCAGTAACTGAAACTTTTCAGTTACAGTAAGAAGCCACGTGTCCTTTATTTTGTGTTTAATAAATTAAGCGACTGGATTAACACAAAATTCACTTGATTACATATGTAATAGCAGAAATAATGCTAATGAATTTATATCGTTCGCATGTGTATAAATAATACTCATTTTAATTGCAGAATTCAGCAATTTACTATTGACTTTGTCGTTTATATCAAAAGCTATTCCAATAATTATTAACGGTGATAAAAATATATTTAAATTGCATTCTTCTTAAATAATAAATTTCTGTAATTTGTCAATGATTAAAAACATACATATAATACTCATATCTGTGAAGAGAATATTTAATTTCATTACACAATGTGAAATAGCGCTTTTTCAACTTCGATTACAAACAAATATTTGTATTTCATTGAAGACAATAGAACGCATATATTACTAACTGCAAACAACGATATGAGGTTGAGCTCAGTAAAATTTTCTCCCGAGTTTCTCCTGCACTATATCAAAATGTTTTCTTTAAATAATTCTCTGTATTTAAATACCAAATTGGATCCAAACCTCCTCACAATGAGCTATGCAGTCACGATCGATAGATTGAAGATATTATTGAATGAATGAAGTTAAATGATAACGTGTATAAAGGATGAATAAAAGAAAAAGATAAAGTTATACGAGCAGAGAAAAGGAAGCACGTGTAGCTCGTGACTAGCGCGACACGTGTAGCTAATACGAAATTTATTTTTCGATGTCGGCCGATCTTCCGATACGCATAGATTTTCATTTCCCCCCGGCGGCGCGCGCAATGTGTTCGCGTCACTTTTCATGCTCGCATGTTCGCCGTGTACTTTATACCCTCAGCTATACTCTCTCGCATTCGTACACACGGTAATGCCCGGCTGCGGGTCATGCCAAAGGGATTTGGGGATACGCGAGCGGACCGTTAGCCCCACCGTCACAGCCGTTCTCATAATTTATGCGGCTTTACGGCAAATTAATTATTGCCTCCGATAAATTCGATAGCGGTCAATTACCGCGCGCATGCGCTCGTTGCGGCGTTCCCTCCCGCTTGGATATATCCGCGTCCTCCGAGCTTTACCTGGATTTATATAACTCCGTCTCTCTCTCTCTCGCCTCTCCCGCTCTTTCGGTTGCGGCACAGTCTGCCACAATGCGGATCGCGAGCCCGTAATGTACGGTAAGGCTATTCCTGCGGGTGCGTTACGCATATAGTTTCTCCCGGCGACTGGCCCGGCAAGTTGGAACGCGCGAAACTCGAAGACGAGCTGTCCGTCTAATTGGCTGGCCAACTTGTTCCTTAACTGCTCTTGAAGAAGGAGAAAGCGATTAGAAATTATTGGCGAAGTGTTACTTCATAACTGTTCGAAAGCACCTCGGGCAAACGGCCATGTCCCTCCCGGCATGCGCAGCGCTGCTGCTCCAGTTTTCCTAATTGTCCACTGCTTCACCGACAAATATATATGTCTATATCGCAAGAGCGCCTCTTCTTTTAATCAGTATCAGTTTCAATCAACTCATCGCCATCATTATTTTCAATATCTGAGCGGATACATGGGAAGCCTCCGGAGGGTAACAAAGTTTTCGAAATTCATGTTTTTTAAACGCTCCGGAATAATCCAATCTGCCAGCGGTATCTTACCTGTTTTCTGAATATATTGTCGAAGTAGAGCAGCGCCGAACAAAGATTAAATTTTCCCAACTTTCGTCCCAAGTCAAACTTCCAATCTTACTAAAAGTCGTCTGTAAATAGAAACTTGCGAGTGGTGAAAATCTTTCTCTTTTTTTTTCAAGTTCAAACTTTCTCGATCGTCACTAATCTTTAAAACGTTACTTTCAAAGAGCAACAGTGTTGCTAAATAATCTCCTAGTTTTTGTTATCATATTTTAATGATTAATTCAACATATCTCTCAACATGGTAGATGCAAATGAATATATATATATATTTCTTATGTAACGGCTATCGCCGTAGAGAAAGCAAGCAATGTCGAGGTTTAACGCGCTCGCGAATTCTAAGCCATAGTTCTTTCAGGAAGGGGGCGGGGGCCAAGTGCCAGTCCGCATAAATCGTTCAATGCGGCCTGTACGCACTTCTCGCTTCGTTCCTCGCATGCGCTCGGCGAGTGCGGGGGAAGGTGACGAAGAACAGCTCGAACGTCGGCCGAATTGGGTTATCCGCGTGCCAGAAACACGTTTTGCCTGCTGTGCACGCGTGCGTTCGAGCGCCGTCGCACGAGCGCAGCCGCACATATATATACGCGTTCAATACAATGTCGTGCGCGCGACTAAATAGGCGCGCTTACCTACGCCTGTATGGGTATACGTACATTCTCGGGAGCGAGAAGTTGCCGCACATCCACACACTTGTACGCATCAGCCTCCCCGTGGTTGCACCGAGTTAGGGTCGACTTGTTACGAAAGTTGTATCAAGTTGGCTCTCACCACTTCGACTTACCTACTCTCTCTCTCTCTCTCTCACTCACTCCCTATCCCCATCTATTCCTCTCTGTCTCACTTTCCTCTTCCGCTCTCTCCTTTCTTGCCGAGTTTCTCTCTGCATCCGCCATGCACACCACACGACATGGCTTATATTTTTGAGCCTCCACTGGGAATTCAATGTGGTTAGTTAATTAGCTGCTTGCTTTTGAATAATCTTCTTAACATTAATCTAGTAAAACAATAACAATACGATAAAAGTGTACAAAGCCACTATACCTCAATATACTGCAAATGTTCCGTATATAGGTATTAATGCAAGTCTTAATTTCTTTCTTCTTCTTTCGCCGTAAGCCAATTAAACATTATCTGTATAGCTAATTAATTATATTGTACTGTATTATATACGATGTTAATTAATATTCTCCCAGACGTATAAAATAATAATATAAATAATATTACCCATGTTGCATCTATTATTTAAGGTTGTATTGACTGTACAATCGGCGTCCAAAGTTAGTTTTTACGTAAAATATTAATTATAAGCTTCCTCAAAGGAGAAGCTTCGTAACAATAAAAAAGAAATTTGAGACAAAAAATATTTAAAAACATTTTATAACGTGCAATATAACTTTGTTAAGTTTTTTTATTTAAATAAACATACTTATCTGCATATAATAAAATCATACTAAGGTTCTTTATAAAAAAATATATAGAAATTACAAAAAGAGAAAAGCGCACACCAATACATACATATAAAAATCGCTCTTTCATTCATACGTACAGCGAACTGTTACAATTAATATTTAAAGGTACCAATCAAGCTAAAGTCGTCAATATAAGTACTGTGTTCGTCCACAATTTTAAATTATTCTCTCTTTTGCAATGCGTTGATAAATACTTATCATTCGATTCTTTTGATCTCTGTGACCAACTATTTGTCAAAGAGATATTATTGGTCTAGATACCAAGATCGTGGATTTGAGAATTTTGGTTGAAATTTGAAGTTCTCCGTCCAGTCAATACAATCTACTTTTTCTGCAGGAGTGACGTCACAAGATTGACCACAAAAATCGAATATGTACATAAAACTTTAAAATGAATAATATATCACATTAAGAGGGTGTGGTACTCGTGTACTCTGTTTTACCGACAGAACACGGTTAATTCTATATTATCAAAATAAATATA